>NW_026467648.1:0-13630 GCF_026875155.1 Cherax quadricarinatus
GTTTAACCATTAGTCCCCCAGGACGCACCTCCAGCTTAACCATTACTGCTCCCGGGACAGCACTATCAGCCCCCCATTTACTGACTACCAGGACATCATTCCAGCCTTACAGTTTCTGACTACATGGCCAGTATAAAGGGGCAGTACCATTCACCCCAGACTTTTATGTTCCCACTGTTGTAGAAAGCTTCCGGGTTTTCTATGAAAGCAGCTTTGATGTTGACCTCTTTTAATACCCTTGTGATTTTAGTCCACAATTTATTCATTTGGGCATACCCAAAAACACTTCCCTGTTTTAATACTGCTTGTAGTAGTTCTTGGATATCTGCACAAGGGGCGTGACACCAATTTTCCCACTAAAATGAAAATTTTATGCATGTGGAAGCCCGTTTTTTTTGACTGACACAGACTAAAACACAGCTTCATAATGATTTGGGAATGGTTGATTTACTGCAATTCTACTAGGAACCTCTTGAAAATTCTTTTTAATAACCTGCTGGGTAGTGCACGAAACGTTGAAAACCATCCAGGGTTCGGACCAGTCAAGGTTCGGACCAGTCAAGGGTTCGGACCATCAAGGGTTCGGTCCAGTCAAGGGTTCGGACCAGTTAAGGGTTCGGACCAGTCAAGGGTTCGGACCAGTCTATCTGATCTGAGCAGTGGGTCACTTATTTAAAACATACTGGTCGGTGATTTGAGCTAACACATGAAGGATCTACTGGAAATTATCTACCCGAGTAATATGTGATTTGATTGATACAAAAGTATAACTTGCGTGTTGAAGAGCCGGTGACTGCTGGCACTCCTACAATGACGAACGGTCGACCTCAACCCTTGTTTATCAATCGCTGTATCTAGCTTCTCTATTTTTTTTTTCCGTCTCCACCACAATAAATGCTATATTATCACTATAGTTGACTGGTGCAAATTTTGGAGGAAGGACGCTTTTTCTGTAGTAATAATTGCTTCTAGTGACATAACACAAGCACAGTGCAAAGAAACTGCTATCAGGATAATACAGAACCACGTACAAGTCATCGTGCAAAACAATGAAATCAAAGAAACACGTTTGTTAGGAAAACCAGGAAGTAAACACAGTATAATGATCCGACTTCATTCATACGATAAAAGAAAGGACCTAATTAAATCAGCAATTACAATGAAAAATTTGGAGTGTACATAAATGAGTGTCTAACAAAAAAAACGTCAAAACCTTCTGTTCCAGGGTGAGAAAAACTTAAACAGGAAAACAAAATACACCAGTGTTTCCGCGAGATGGGAAAATACTAGTAAGGAAAACATCAACAGGACAACAATATACCATCTCAAATGAACAGATTTCTCTTTCCTTCCTTTGAAAAGCTGACATTTCTGTAACAGATTAGATAAGTGCCCTTAATACATATATACGTGGGGGTACATATAGTGTACGTTACTATTATATTGTGCATAATTATTTTTTTTATTTTTTATCACTAGCTAATGCCAACTACCTCCAATACTCTATACTTCTTTCTTACTGCTATTAATTGCCCCATAATTTTAAACTACAAGTCAAATCTTACTCCAAATTAATAATATTCATTAATCTTACCTGTCCATTTAATTTTGTTTTTCACTACTTGTTTTTTTAGTCACTTTTCATTGTGTAAAGCAATTAGTGTATATTCCAATTACTTTTTTGCAGTACCAAAACTATCTTTTGCTAGCTAGTACCAACTACCTCTTTTTTTTACTTTTATTGTGCAATAACCTAAATTTTATCTAATTACAAATAAATTTTACTCCAAAACCCAAATATATTTCATAGTGACCACCTGCCCCTTTAATTTTGTTACCTTTACTTAATTTTAGCCCCTAAAAATTTTTCCCTTTTTTTTAGCTTTATATAACTACCCAGTTTATATTTCACAATTTTTTAAAAAAAAATAAAGGTCTATTCCGGGTGAAAGTAAATAAGTTCACAATTTTGCCATTAATTTTCCCAAAAGCTCATTATTGATTACCACTTTTTTGTTCACCCAACTTATTTTTAGCCCTTTTTTAATTATTTTTTTAACATATTTCTAACTTTAAAGAATTTTTTTTTTTTTTTTTTTTTTATTTTTTTTAAAACAGTGCGATACAATGACAGAAATATATTAAAAAGATACACGACAAAAGATTACTGCACTAGAATCGCACTTAACCCGAGACCTAATAACGTCACCATACAGTACAGTGGTAATACACACTCACACACACCACACCGTATGTTACATTGGTATTATTACACTCACACACACCACACCGTATATTACAGTGATAATACACTCACACAACACTATACATTACAGTGGTATTGCTTTATTTGTTAAAGAACATCTCTAACAAGGTTACATATTACCAAACATCAAACACTGGAAATTATGAAGATTGTACAATAAAACAGAGATAAAAACAAACAAACACGCACAATGACACACACAAGCACACACATTACACTACATGAGACTACATCAGCACATACTAGGTGAGGTTTCTGCCTGTCAACACACGTATGCAAGACTAATTCTAAGATCTTAGGTGCTTAACAGAGCACCACGATACTCAAAACATTAATATTGGCGATTATCACGAGATCTTAACATACATAGGTATTTACTATTCAAAGAAGGAAACGGGATAATACTAAAAGTCACAATAAAAAACATCCAATATAACAAAACAAAACTACGATATGATATTTTACATCTCAGCAAAACAAAGAAAAATAATGCAAACTAGTTACATGTAATATAATATTACTGAAAAGCACACTGTAACACAGCATAAAATATAACAAAATAAAAATCAATTGCTATACGCTAGGAAACACTTTTACCACTTACAATTGAATCAAAAACAGTAAAGACTCCTATGCACATATTTGAGTCTCATAGAAAATTTTCATCATAAAGTCCTTGAAATGATTTATACATGATAAAAATATGCAATCGTAGTGCTACACCTTCCTCAATGATAATTGTGTAGTTCTTGAAAACCTCGGGGTAATAACCCTAACTGCCTCTAGATATCAAAACTCATTTATACATCCATATAAACAGCTCTCCATGCTCACACCCAAGTCTAGGAAATAGCCCGTCGTATCCTTTACCCATTTTGCAAATCCCATAAATCCCTTAATGTGAAATTTCGATAACCCTCACTAAAATCTCTCTCCCATCTCCCTCCATACACCCCTTTTTTCTACACTGTGTCCTATAAAAAGTTGCTGCCAATGCATTAATTCTTGCACGCACGTCCGCCTCCCTCATAGCCCACATCATGTATATATAATCCGTAATCATATACCAATCGCATTCTCAAACCCTTTTATTCACCCCAGTTATATCTAAACTTAAAACCCTCAAAACCTGCAAACCCCCTCCCCCCACTAACCTAAAACCTTACCCATCCAAACCCTTATAAGTTCAATACAATCGCAAAAATACACCGTATGATAAATAGTCGCCAATCCTCCACAATCCCTGCATTCCCCATCCTCTCGTATTCTCTTATAGAATAAAACCATTCCTGACGGCAAGATTCCATGTAAAAATCTATACATAAACTTCTCTTACTTTAGGTTTTAAACGCAATTTATTTAAACGCCCCCAAATATTATGCCAATCATACATCGGATAACATCCTTCTACCGCCGCTACCAGAGCCTTACCATCTGCCCTATCAAGATTTCTCAATTTAAATTTGTGAGTGATCCCTCACGTTTATGATGACCCGTAACATTGCCTCACCTATCATGAACTCCCGACCCCCCCACCACCGTCGCATATCCTGATTATCCTATGAAGACCGTCTTCTTTCGCCCCTCCCTCCGTTTTATAACTATGTTTTAAATACATACTATTATCCTCTTTTCGACATCTATAAGACCCAGCCCTCCACGGCCAACCGGGAGTGTGACAACCGCTCTACTTAACCATTCGCTCCCTGTTCCCCAAATGAATCTAAAAACACTTTTTTGTAACCTTTTTAATTCACAACGAAGTATCGGAAATATTACCGTAACATGCCATAGTTTACTATATAATAGCACATTCGTTGTTATCACCCTTTGTTGCAAACTTAAATTAGCAGCTCTCAACCCACTAAGACGCTTCAGAACACTATCAACGATACGCACGGAATTTATTTGTTGTGCTGACTTGATATCATTTACATAAACGATCCCACATATCTTTATTTGGTCCACCCTTTCCCACCTTTCAGCTACCATTCCTTCCTCACGCGACCCTTTTCCAAGATTCATATACTTTGTGTTTTCCTCATGTTGATCGTCATGCCAGTAGCCTTTTCAAAAACTTTCACTAACTTTTCTACCCGAATCAAATCCATGTTTTCTCTCACCAAAATCGTCGTGTCGTCGACATATCCAACAATGCCCGCTCCCCCACCCCTTACATTACTCATCCCATTTGCTTCCAATAAAACCCTTATCCTCTATAAAAGGGGTCTTGAAAACAAGCAAAAAAAATTTGTGAAAGGGGACAACCTTGACGCAAACCCCTTCCCATCTGAATCCGATCTCCCAACCTCCCATTCACCTGCACACGCAAAGATGCCTCTTGATACATTAATTTGGCCCATGATATAATTTCCGCCCAAACCCCTGCCATCTCATTATCTTCCATAACGTCTCCCGTTCCACACTATCATATGCCGCCTCCCAATCTATAGCCAATACCCCCCCATCTCCCAATCTTACTCTTTCTTCAATAAAACTTCTAATCATACCGTGACCTTCATACATAGACCTGCCCAGCACCACCATATTGTCCCTCGTCAATCACTTTGCCCAGGACTTTTTTTATTCTGTTGGCCAAGATCCTTCCAAAAATTTTATAGTCCCCACATAATAACGAGATTGCACGATAATCTTTAACCGTTAATGGCTCGCCTTTAGGAACTAGGACGACCACAGCCAACCTTTGTTGTTCCCCTAAAACCCCATCCCGCTTCATGATATTGAATAAACGTACCAAAAACCCCTTTAAAACGTTCCAATTTTGAATATAAAAGTCGCTGGGCAACCCATCTATTCCTGGCGCCTTACCCAATTGCGCCCCAGATAAAGCCTCCCAAGTCTCACACTCCGTTATCGGCCCTCCCAACATCAAACGATCATGCTCCTCCAGCTCACAACGCACAAACCTACCGATTGACTGCAATGCAATTTCACTTATTCCAACACTTTGCGTTTTCAATTTAACCCAAGCATCAATATACCCACTCTACCCTCCGTCGTCGTCAACACCTGATTCACTCTATACCCCTGCATACCTACCTGGACATTCAACCCCATTAACTCCATTGCTTTGCGACGTCTGTGTTGATTCCTCAACACACACGCCGACGGCCGATCTCCCCACAAAACCTCTTCGATTCCACCCTTAAGCCTTTCCCCATCAAACCTTTCGTTTTGTAAATTACGTAGTTGCTCCTTAATTCGTTCAATTTCTGTAACAGGATAATTAGCATTCGCTTGTACAAGCAGTCGCGCAACTGCCCCTCTAAATATCGTTGGAAACCATACTGTAACTGATTATATCTCACTCCCTGACTAATATAAAATTCCTTAATTCGCTTTTTGGCTATCATTTCCCACCAATTAACCAAAGCCACATCTCCAGGTGCTTCAACCACAAGGCGTTCCCACATATGCCCAAAAGACAAACGACTTTCCTCTCTCTTCAATAACTTTACATTTAATTTCCAAAATGACGGACCCCTTCTAGGCAACACCTCAATATCTACATCCATTACAACTCCTCTATGATCCGAAAAAACCACATTTATCACACTCACTCTCCGCACTGTAACCGCACTAGACACGTACATTCTATCTAATCTCGCCGCATAATCTCTTCTAATGAAAGTATGCTCCACATTGCCACCCCCCCCACACACATCCATTAAACCCACACTCGTCAATAAATCTCCCAGGAACCCCAAGCAACAACCCGTCCTCGAGGCTCCACATCTTTTCGTCGTATTACACAATTCCAGTCACCCCCTATTATCGCTACATTTGGTAAACTACGTAGATGATATACTAATACATCTTGTACAAAATGATTTTAAGTCGTGCATCTCCCTCGGCCGGCCCATATACACCTACAAAACTTATATGTACTCTACCCCATAAACCATCCACCCTAATCACTCTCCCCTCCCCCCTTTCACTATGGCGTACTACAAACGGGCTATTTTCCTTTACCAGAATGGCGACGCCTCCTTTTAACCTCGTCGCATATTCCATATACACATCGTAACCATCTAATTCCAACTCATATCCAATTCTGTAATTGTGTTCTTGGATAAATACCACATCCACATCTAGACGCACCAAAAATTCATTAAACCACTTTCGCTTCCGCTCAGATCTCAAACCGTTAATATTTATTGTCAAAACCTTAAAGTCAATTAATGGGATTTTCCTTGGTTCTAGGTATAGACTTTTCACTTATAACATTTTACACCTCTATCCCTCTCCCCTTTTTTGGGAATCACCTGATAAACTCTTGTTTCGTGGATTCACTGTTCCCTTTCCTCTGTACATCGCCCAAGACTTTTTTCCCTGGCCTTTGGGCAGGAGTGAGCACGTCGTCTGAGTCTGGTGGGTCGCAGTTCGCTTTCGCGTCCTACCCTCCACCTGCATTGGGATTTCTTTAGTACTATCATGATGCACCTCCACTTCTGCTATATTTACCATCATGCCATGCGACACCCCAGACTCAATGCTTTCATCCGTCGCCTCACCATGATGCTCAAACCGATCCCAAATTTGCACCTGGTTCCTCCCACACGGTTTGACGATCGACTCGTCTAACAATACATCCAGTGCCTTCACTAAAGACGCCGCTACATCCTCGTCCCCCATAGTGGGCAGAGTCTCTTCAAATACTTTATTTATATCCAGTGATGGTGATTCTTCTCGCTGTTTTGCATCCTCCAAAGCCTTCTCCTGCGCTTTTTCTACCTCTTCACTCCAAGATGTCCGTTGTCGGACGGGTGAGCATAAGACTGTTCTCGTCCCTCCACTTCCTCGACTTCTTCCGGTTGTTGCTGTTGCGATATTTGGAGATTCCTACGACGCTTATCACACTGTGCCGCTATGTGGTCATACGATCCACACAGCCGACACGTACGACGTTGCCCCGCATATGTTACATATACCTGAGTTCGAAATGCTTGCAACATAATATAGGACGGTATGGGATGGCGTAAGGTCATTTTGACTGAATATGTTCCCTCCAAACTTCCAGCATAAGGTCCAGCGGCCCACCGACCTGCAGAGGCCATATGAACCGTACCATAATTACGTATTCATCTTTTATAACAAATTCATTCGCCTCAAAAGGCACATTCCTTATTTTAACCCATGTGTAGTGTCGTGATACATCATGTAGACGTACTGATACAGCTGAATTGACGGCTATAATGGTCTCTTGATACTTATCCACCACCGCTTCATAAACATTTGCTGACGTCATTTTAACGAAGATCCGTGTCCGTCCCATTAAGTGCTACACCACATATCTCTTCATTTGCGATACCGTAGGTATCACGGATAATCGCCGGTAGTAACAAGTCCATCGTGGCTCCAGTGACAGCCCCACGGGTCAACTCAACGCAAACAGTGTTGATGCGTCTGTAGCTCTGCAGCGCCATGTTGGTAAATGAGCAGCGCACGTCCTCACTTCTCAATGGTTGTGACGAACTGAGGTAGCTCGCCTGAACAGCAGAGGGGTGCAGCGCACAACCTCACTCGACCGTGGTCAGGCAGCGAATGACTTTAAAGAATTACCTTTATAGTACTACCAACTATCATATTCCCAAGCTCCATTATTTGATCATCACTATATTTGTATTAGTCCCTTTTATATTGTCTCCTTTATTTTAGCTTAAAAAAAAAAAAAAAAAACTACCTTAGCTCATTATTTTACATTTGTTAAATAATTCAGGTGCTATTTTTTAGCTTAAGACTATTTACTTTGTTTTATACTTAATTCTAACTATAGATTCACTACAAATCTTATGATTACAAGCATTGATCCTGATACCAATCTCTTATTTAATGACTTAAATGAATCAAACAGTTACTGTAATTACTACACAGCAGAACAATCAAAGGCACTTCTCAGTGCCAACAACAACATAACTATCTTTAACTACAATATCAGATCTTTAAGCAAGCATTACGATGACCTCATAGCATTACTAAATTCCTTACATGCCAATATGTCCATCATTACACTAACTGAAACCTGGCTAAAGCCTGATAGTACAGATGTCTATGCCATTCCTGGTTACAACAGCCATACACAACTGAAAGGCCAGACCAACAAGGGGTGGCACAGCCATATACTACTCAGCCCAAACTAGAATGTATCACTAATATGCACAAGGGATGAACATGGGGAAAATAATTGCCAAATTAAAATCCAAATACCTACAAAAACCTCTCACATTGATAAACACTAAAAGAGTTCCACAGTCAAACATTAGCCAATTTAGTCAAAACCTAGGAAGTATGATAACTGATGCACGAAAGAAAAAAGATCACTTACTACTCTCAGGTGACTTAAATATAAATCTCCTGCAAGACCGGGACCCACACGTTTACTGAATTCACAAACACAATGAGTAACTGTATGTTGCACCAACAGTAACAAAACCTACAAGAGTTACAGAGACTAGTTTTTCCCCTACTTGACCACATCTGGACCAACACCATACCCCCTTTTAAAAAATCAGGCATAATTACAGATAATACCACAACCACTACCCGACTTTCCCTCATAACAACTCTTGGTAAATTACCCCAAGACACTACTAAAGTCCCCCTTCAGACTTCACAATGAGGCAGCCATTAATAACTTCACAACAGAGTAGCAAACTTTGACTGGCACACTGAGCTAAAAATCTATAACAGATATTGACGAATATATTAATAATTTTCAAAAAAAGACCCAATACCTCTATAACAAGCACTGCCTAAAAAACCTAAACAGATGACAGCTAAGAGACTGAAGTCCTGGCTAACACCCACCATTCTCAAATCCATAAATACAAAACACCAATATGAAAAACAGTACAGAAGGGGTCACATAACCAGAGACCAAAAAAAAACGTTACTCGTCAATCTAACCAGCCTGATAAGAAGGGCAAAAAAATTGTATTATGAGAACAGATTATCCAACTTACGAGGTGATATAAAAAAGACCTGGAAAACCCTATCAGAATTCTAGGAACAAAAAAGATATCACGAAATAGCGAAATAAAATTAGCAAAATCAGATGAACCCCAACTCCCACCAACAGAAACAGAAAAAACAACTCAATGATTTCTTCTCCACTATAGACAAAACCTTCCCAATAAAATCCCAAGCTCAGATACCCCCCCCAATGACTACCCACCGGCAAACTACCCAAACACACTGTTCCTAGCTCCGACTAACCCATACGAAGTCTCCCTTATTATCAACAACAAAAAACAAGGCAGGAGATTTAAATACCTAACCACCTTTATATACAAAAAAGTGTCACAAGTGCTATCACCAATCATTGCAACACTTTTTAAACAAATCCATTGAAATCCTCCACCTTCCCTACAGTACTCAAAATAGCAAGGGTCACCCCGATCCACAAAGAGGAGACCAAACAGAGTTGAATAACTATAGGCCAATATCCAACTTACACCCTCTCTCAAAAATCTTCGAAAAATTTAAATTTATAAACGAATCTACTCCTACCTTATCTCCCAAAACTACTCAACCCTGCCAATTTGGATTCGGCCTAATAAAAATACTAATGATGCTATTATACACATGCTAAAACATATATACACTGCAATAGAGAAAAAGAAGTCCCACTGGGGATCTTCATTGACTTTCGTAAAGCTTTTTATACAGTTTTGACCATGACTTGCTCCATGTAAAATTGTCACACTATGGTATAAGAGGGGACTCCCTCAACTACCTCAAGTCATACCTCAGCAACAGAAGCCAATATGTGTATGCAAATGGGGCAAACTCCTCTGCACAACCAATTACAGTTGGTGTCCCACAGGAAGTGTCCTTGGCCCTCTTCTCTTTCTCTATACATAAATGACCTACCAAATGCTTCGCAATTACTCAAACCCACACTATTTGCAGATGACACTACATACGTCTTCTCCCACCCAGCCCAGTCACGCTAGCCAAAACTGTAAATACCGAATTACGAAAAAAATTTTACCTGGATGAGAACTAACAAACTTACACTAAACATGACAAAACCTACTTCATTCAGTTTGGTAACAGAGCTGCAGATGTCCCCCTTAACATAATGATAAACGGATCACCTATCACAAAGCTAACAGAGGGAAAATTCTTAGGAATCCACCTTGATAAAAGACTCCCAAAATTTTATACCATATACAACAAATTTCTAAGAAAATTTCCAAGACTGTAGGCATACTATCGAAGATAGGTACTATGCTCCACAGTCAGCCCTCCTGGCCCTATATCACTCTCTTAAATTTTCCCCTACTCACCTATGGAATTTGTGCATGGGGCTCAACAACAAGTAACCATCTCAGACCACTAATTACCCAACAAAAGGCTGCAGTTAGAATGATAACAAATTCTCACTATAGGCAGCACACTCCACCAATATTCAATACACTAAACCTCCTCACCATACAAAACATCCATACTTACTACTGCACCTATTACATACATAGAACACTTAACTCTGATATTAACCCTCCCCTCAAACATCTCCTTGCCAACCTCAACAGAAACACATGACCATAACACAAGGCACAGATCACTCTTTGATGTTCCTCGTGTCCATCTCACACTATGTAAAAACTCAATGCACATAAAAGGCCCTAAAATCTGGAATTCATTACCTGTAAATATAAAAGAAACACTACCTGTTTATAAATTCAAGTCTCTTCTCAAAGATCACTTACTCACCCAAAACCAAATAAATACTGAATAACTGAACCTTATAAATTGTATATCTTAAATGTTTCTCACAATTATATCACATAAATGTTAAACCTAAAACCCAATCTAACTTTATTATTTTTTAAATACACTACCTAACAGAAGTAAGTAAGTAAGTAAGTAAGTAAGTTTATTCAGGTATACACAAATACAGTTACATAGAATTATCATACATAGCAGCATATGTGTAGAGAACCTAGGATAACCCAAAAAAGTCAGACAGAGTGACTTATTTCCATTGGGGTCCTTTTACCTTATTATTATAGTATAAAGGTTATAATATTTTCTTATTGTTCTACAATGAAGATAACATCTTATTATCATACTAAAAAGACTATCTGCGACACCAAGGTCATTAAGACTATCTACAATACGAGGGTCATTACAAGGAATAAGGTAAAAAATTTACACGTATGTTAGCTAAAAAATAGAAATCATTCCCCTCCCTTTCTGTAGCTACATTCATCAGACACCTTTTGGCACTCTTCTTGAACTGGTTCACGCTATGACTGGCTTTGACATGTGCGGGTAGTCTGTTCCATTCCTTTATTGCTGTACAATAAAAGGTGTTTGAAGCCTGGCCACTGACTGTGGGTACTACAAAGTTGTGCTCTCTCCCCCTAGTTCTATGATTGCTTTGGTTCCCAGCCTTGACAAAATTGACAGCAAGATATTCTGGACATTGCTTGTGAGCAATTTTATAAACATGATTTAGCTTCAGTTGTTTTACTCTGTCTTCAACATTCAGCATATCCAACTGCTGTAATTCATCCTCCATTCTACTGAATGTACAACAATGCATACAACCATATGACCTGTCTTTGTAATACTCACTTGTGCTTTATAGTAACCTGTTTACATTAATGTTTTATCACTGATTTCATCATTGCTTAGTTAATCTTAAGTTAATTTTAAGCCAGCCCGTAATGCTATGCATAGTATAAGTGGCTTTGGCATGCTGCTCTTACCTGTATTTGTTGTACCTCTGTATGTGTGCTCAAATTTTTAAATAAATAAATAAATAAATAAATAAATAAATAAAGCAATCATTCTCCTATGTTTGTTGTGAAAATCAAGTCAATTCAATCATAAATAAAGATAGGCTGGCCCTAAATAGGTAAATAAGTTACTTTCGAGATATAGGCCGAAGCGCGCGGCACCCCAACTGCCCGGGAAATAATTTTTTTCCCCGAAAAATTCGCTTTATTTTACACTTTTTGCGTGACCTACGAGTGTTTATTACAGTTAACCATTGTAAATTCGTTTTCTCTCATCACATGTACATGAGAACGAACCTTCAGGGGAAACACCGATAGAAATTTTTCCCTCTTGGGCATCATATTTTTACGCAATATGACGCGTCAGCACTGTCACCATGCCTGTTATAAATGGCTGTAATTCCTTTTAGAAACATCGTACAAGGATAATAATTATACCAGAGTGTAGCCAGAAAGTTCAGCTATTTTTTTGGTAACAATAACTCAATTTTCATATTTTCATTTTTTTTTTGCTCCGCGCGCGTGAACCTGACCGCTCCCTAAGGCTAAGCTTAGGGAATTTGGGATCGACACCATGCCTAACCGTTCTAGGGTAGGGTAGGTGCCTGAGCCCGAGCCTTTAGCTCATAAGACTGTCATTCCCATTAGTCCCCTTGTGGCGGGGATGGCAGACCAGAGAGGCCTAGCTTGTGGCTAGGCCTGGGGACAGTTGGTCCCAAAGATGAGGAGGTACTTGTGCCTCCTCCCATGGGAGACTTAGGTCTCAGACACTCCCTAAAGAGGGAGCCAAGGCCGGGCCACCACTTGGAAAAGGCCCGGGCCGGGAGAATACCGGCTAATCTTTAACTAACTAACTAGGGAAGTTAGTCCTAACTAGTAAGTTAGTCCTTTATACGTGCATGCAGGCGAGTTTCTTGCAACATCAATCATTTGTGAAAATCTGTCCTATAAGCCACTTGTGAGGCTGAGGTACCCACCTCAGAGCTCGGTGTCAACAGAGTTTATTATTATTATTATTATTATTAAAGATTAGCCGGTATTCTCCCGGCCCGGGCCCTTTCCAAGTGGTGGCCCGGCCTTGGCTCCCTCTTTAGGGAGTGTCTGAGACCTAAGTCTCCCATGGGAGGAGGCACAAGTACCTCCTCATCTTTGGGACCAACTGTCCCCAGGCCTAGCCACAAGCTAGGCCTCTCTGGTCTGCCATCCCCGCCACAAGGGGACTAATGGGAATGACAGTCTTATGAGCTAAAGGCTCGGGCTCAGGCACCTACCCTACCCTAGAAGGGCTGGGCATGGTGTCGATGTGTGTCAGGTAATTTGTGTCGGGTATTTTGTGTCGAGGTATTTTGTGTGGGGTTTATTTTCTCAGTGTACGAACCTTCAGGATTCAGATCCATATTGTTTCTTTGATATTTTTATTTTTTATGTTACGCTGTTATTGGTTTTAAATAAAATATAAAAAAATATTCACGAGGAAGATTATTATTATTATTATAATCAAGGGGGAAACGCTAAACCCGTAGGATCATACAGCGCCTGGGGGGGGATGTGGAAGGCATTCAGGCTTAATCCAGGAACTGGAGCACAGATCCAA
>NW_026467649.1:0-12763 GCF_026875155.1 Cherax quadricarinatus
AAACTGGCTACCATCTCTAAGCTTTATGAACAACTTCTACCGCAGCCACTCTTTTGAACTCTTAACCTCTACTGCTGTTTAATACTTCTCGGCCTACTGCTAGTATAATCGTCTCCCTCCTCCTGCACTTGCTATAAGTTCATCCCGCGCCTCATTCATGTTTGACTCGTCTCCACCTCACAGGCCTTCTTTATATGCTTTTCTCCAGCTCCAGGGTCTTTAACGGGGTCTCCCTCCTACTGCTGTATTTATCGTGACCATACTGCCCGCTACGTACTAACTGTCGATCAGGGACGCATTCAGGTGTTCTACGTCTAGCCTACAGCTTTCTGGATTACTTCGTCTACCCATCTCCATCACTACTTCTCTTCTCCCTACACACACATACATCGTTCTTCTTTTCTCACCTAGGCCTAGAATGAGTTTATCTGCACCCGACTCCATCAGTTGAACTCTGCACAGGACCGCCATCTTGATTACTCTTTCTCCCTCCTCCTGCATGAGATTCGTCACCACTCCTCCTGCTGTTGATACACTGCCCCCTCTCACATCTTTGTTAACATCTGCTCCCTCATCCATCATTGATAAATTCATCCCACCTCATTATTGTTATATATGAAACCTCCGACATGTTTTGTATCTTTTTCCCCTCCTCCTCCTAGTATATTTCTTATCTTCCTCCAGCATGAGTACACTGTACCCTCCATCAGTATGATTCTATTTTCCAGATGACTTTATGAAGCGTACTCTATTCACACTCATCACATCATTATAAACACTTCACATCCTCCATCATTATATCTTTTTCATCCTCCTCCATCATTTATATCACTTTCACCCTCCTCCATCATTATAACACATTTCCCTCCTCCATCATTTATAACACATTTACCCTCTTCCATCATTTAACACTTCACCCTTCATCCGTCTATTATAACACTTTACCTTTCTCCATCGTTTCTAACACTTCACCCTCCTCCATCATTATTAACACTTCCTCACTCTCCCGCCATCATTGTATCACTTTTACCCTACTCCCATCATTATAACCACATTCATCATCCGCCTTCATTATAACACTTCACCCTTTTCTATTATTTATATCAACATTACCCTCCTCCATCTTATAACACAGTATCATATCCGTCATTATAACCACTTCCCCTTTTCTATTATTAAACACTTTACCCTATTTCCATTATTTTAAACACTTCACCTTCCTCACATACTGTAGCACTGTTCCCTCCTCGATTGCATTATAACATCTTCACCATCTTCCGTCATTATAAACACTGTACCTCCATCCTTCATTATAACGCTTCACCCTCCTCCATCACGATAACACTTCACCTTTCCTCCTTCACACAACATTTCACCCTCTTCAGCAATTATACAACTTCACCCTCCTCAATCATTATTACAGGTCGCCCACCTTCGGTCATTATTAACTTCACCTACCTCTTCATTATAACACTTCCACCCTCCTCCATCGCTATAACACTTTAGCTTCCTGCATCACTATAACACTTCCACCCTCCTCCATCTATATATCACTTCCCCTCCTCCTAATTATATACACTTTCACTCTCCCTCTTCATTTAACAATTCACTCTCCATTCCATCTTTTAACATACTTCACCTTCTCCGGTCACTATAATACACTTCACCCTCCTCCACATTATAACACTCTCACCTCCTCCAGGCATTATAACACTTCACTCTCCCTCCTTCACTACAACCTTATCTCTCCTCCTTCATATAACACTTCACCATCCATCCATTATTTATAAACACTTCTCCATCCGCCATCTCATTAAAACACTTTAACCTCCCTCCTTCATTATAACACTGCAACCTCTGCCATCCATTATAAACGCTTCAACCTCTCCATCACTATAAGAGTCTTCTCCTTCCTCCTTCACTACTACATTTTTCACCATACTTCCGCATTATAACATTTTCTCCCTATAGCATTATAACAGTTCGCCCCTCTCGCGATCATTATAACGCTTCATCCTCCTCATCAATAAAACACTTCTCCCTTCTCCATAATCATCTATAAACACGTCACTCCCTCCTTCCATTTTAATACACTTCACCCACCATCCCTTTATATCACTTCACCTTCCTCGGTCTCTATAACACTTCACCCTCCTCCATCATCTATAACACTTCACCCTCCCCAGCTTTATAACACTTCACCCTCACCAGCATTATTAACTTCACCCTGCCTCCTCACTACAACACTTCTCCCTCCTCCGTCATTATAACATCTTCACCCTCTCAATTTTTATAAACTATTCACCCTCCTCCCATCATTGTAACACTTTACCCTCCTCCATCATTATAACACTTCTCACCCTCCTCGATCTTATATTTACTCCACCCCCTTACATCTTTATAACACTTAACCCGCACTACCTTCAATATAACACTTTACACCCCTACATCACTATAACAGCTCACCGCTTCTATCAGTGATGTACTTCGCCCTCCACCCATCATTATAACATTTCACCCTCCTCCATAACTTCAACAATAGTCACCCTCCTCAATCTTTATTATAACTTCACCCTCCTCCATCGTTATTAATACTTCACCCTCTCCATCATTATAATACTTCCCGTCATTCGTCATTATAACACTCTCCCTCCTCAATCAGTATAACACTTCACACTCCTCTCATCATATTTTTAACACTTCACCTTCACCCAGTCATTATTACTCTTCCCCTCCTCCTTCATTCTAACACTTCACCTTCCCCCATCATTTATCCACTTCACCATCCGCATCATTATAACCTTCACCTTTACCCCATCATTATAACTCTTCACCCTCCTCATCTTTATAACTTTCCAACTCCTTCATCATTTTAACACTTCACCCTCCTCCATCATTATAACACTTCTCCCTATTCCATCATCTATAACACTTCACTCAGATTCCATCAATTATAACACCTTCACCCTCCGTCATCACTTATAACGCTTCAACCTCCTCCATATTATAACCTTCACCCTTTCCATCATTTGATCATTTTCACCCTCCTCCATCATTATATTACTCACCGTCCCACGGCAATTATAACACCACCCTCCTCATGCATTATAACACTTACAACCTCTCATCGTTATTACATTAACCTTCCCCCCCATCATTATAACACTTCACCCTCCTCCATCATTTATAAACTCTTCACCTTCCCCCTCATTATAAATCTTCACCCTCCTCCATTCATTATAAACCTTCCCCCTCCGTCTGCATTTTAAACACTTCACCCTCCCTCCATATTTATAAACACTCACCCTTTCCCATCATTTACTAAACATTCACTCAGTCCATCATATAACACTTCACCCTCCTTCATCATTATAACGCTTCACCCCTCCTCCATCATTATAACACTTCACCCTTCTCCATTTTTTAATCATTTCACCCTCCTCCATCATTATAACCACTTCAGCCACCTCCATGATTATAACATTCACCCACCTCCCTCATTATATCAACATCACCCTTTCTTCCTTTATCATATCACTTCAACCTCTTCATCATTATAACGCTTCTCCCTCCTCTTATTATAAACTTCACTCTCTCCATCATTATAATAACGTTTCACCCTCCTCCATCATTATAACAACTTCCACCCGCCGCCATCTTATAACACTTCACCCTCCTCCATCATTATAACACTTACACCCACCTCCATCATTTTAACACTTCACCCTCCTCCTTCATTATAACACTTCACCCATCTCAATCATTATAACTCATTCACCCTCCTACATCATTATAAACGCTTCACCCTCCTCCAGCACTAGAATTCTCCTTCCTCTTGCTCTCTAGTCTTCTTCACACTTCCCTTCTGTTCCTTCTCCTTCCGCTTCCTTCTCTTCCCTCCTGCACCTCCTCTCTTCCTCTTTCACCTGTCCCTCTCTTTTTGCTGGGCTCTTCCTTCTCTTCTTCCTCCTTTTATCCTCTTAATCTTTGTGTTTTTTTCTTCTTCCTCTATTTTTCTTCCTGCTCCACCACCTCTTCTATTTCTTGTTTCACATCTTTATCCTCGTACCTTTCTTTCCTTCTCTCTCCTCTTAACAATTTCTCTCCTCTTCTTCCTTCTCTCTCCGCCTCCTTTTCACTGTCCTCTTCCTCTTTCTTTTTCCACTTGATCCTTTTCTTTTTTCAGTCTCAACCTCTTTCTTCCCCTTACTCCTTATTCTTCTCCTCATATCCTTTCCTACTCAACCACCTTCTCTTTTCTCTTTCTCCTACTCGCCTACTCATACCTCTAATTACTCCTCTTCCTTCTCTTCTTCATCCTCCTCTTCTTCCTCACCCTCTTCTCTTCTTTCTTCCTTCCTCTTCCTCTTCTTCCTCCTAATCCTCGTCATACTCCTCTTCCTCCCCCTCCTCCTCCACTTCACAGGAGTTGAGAGTGTTAGGGTAGTGTTCGAAAATTATTTAACAAAACTAAGTGCTGTTATTACATCAGCTCATTTGGTTAACCATTTTATTATGATTCATTCAAGTTAGGGAACAGGATGAAGTTGGAAACCATCTGGAGGGCCAGCATTCTTCATTTGAACAGCAGACTTTATCTGTTGTTATCATTATAAGTCACGAACATGTTCCTGACTCGAGTCATCACTTGGAATTAAAGGATCTAAGATGAAGTGATGTTCTGTAGTAGGGTACCAAAGTGTGAAGTTGCTGCTGTCATTTCGCTGCCTCGGGAGTGGAGCCAAGTGTAGGGTACTTTATCAGGGTAGGCCTTTTGCATGCAGTGACGGCCTTTCACAGTCCTCCTGTGTTGAAGGCTTAGCTGAAATGATAGATCTATCCAGGGAAAGTAGCAGATGAGATGCGGGACAGGCTTACCAAGAAAGTGGGAGCATACTCAAGGTTATGATTCACTTGTGCCTCGTACAGAATCTTGCAGCCCCTTACTGTCGAGCCGATTTAATGCGAGAAGAATACGTCGAAGTGCTGTAAGCTTTTGGCCCACCCTTGTTTGCAAAGATTATAACGTTTGTTTTTCATGGCCTGTTTGGAGTAAAATTTACACCACCAAAGGATATCGAAATTCGTTCCCCGAGTACCAAACACTCTCCCAATCATACTTACTCTGTTCCGGAATTACCCCCCTATTGTTGCCTAGAGATCATAACCATAGTGCTTTTCAGGTGCATATGTTACTGCCTGGTTTTGCCATGCTAGATATAGCTATTAGCTGTGGATTGATGTAGCTTAGAGCAGCGTAGCATTCGTCACTTGGATAAGTAAATGTCAGAGTACAGTCCTCTGCATATGCATGGGATTCTGGGATGAGTTAAAGGTCTTCGAAGCAGACATTCCAAAACAATTGCTCAATCACCGTTTTCTGTGGCACACTTGCCCCAATAGGATGTCTTGCTGACTCTGTTCCATTGAGAACTACCCTTCAGAGATCTACCTGAAGAGTCATAGTGCAGAGCCTGCAGTTCCCAGTGCTTGCAGTTTTGCCAAGAGTCCCTGGTACGATACTCGGTCGAAAGAACCAACAATGTCCTTCGCTACCACACAGCTGATTTTGGATTCATCCAGTGACAGGAGCCAGTTAGTGGAGAGGTTGAACAACAAATCAGCACTAGAGTAACCTTTCCAGAAGCCACAGTGGATGGTAATCAGAAAACTCATTCATTTGTCAAGGATCTTGCCAGTGATTGACAGGAGTGACACTGGTCTGTAGTTGATGATTTCTGCTCTGCTCTTCTTTTTGGGAACAGGGACTACATTTGCCTCTTTCCACAGAGAAGGCCATTTACACTGTGCTAGGCAGTGCTTGAAACAAGCGGTTTGAGGTTCTGCTAGCTGGTCTGCATATCTACTCAGCAATCTTGGGCTTAACTTGTCTGGGCCAACAGCCTTTTCTTGGTCAAGCAGTTTAAGAAGATGCACCTCCAACTGCTTTATTGTCACCACTGACAGCTTTGACACAGTTCTTGCAGCTAGCTATGGAGGGTACCTTGCTGGATCAGGAACCTGCACTTTGGCAGCAAAGTGTTGAGAAAAGAGGTCCGCTTTTTCTTACTACTAGTAGAGGTTAATTCATCAGGAAGATAACCATTCCTGTTCTTGACCAAGGACCACAAGGATTTGGAGCCCACTGTAACAGATGCTAACTTTCTTTTTGTGTTCGCCTCCCACTTTTGTACTTTACCCATATGCCTACAGGCTTTGCTGTGCAAGTTTCTGTTATAGGTAGTAGGATGTCTCTTATACCTTGGTCAAACCTTTTAACTTAGGCAAGTTTGCAGCCTGTCTAGACCCGAAAGCCGAACCAAAGTTGATCTGTAGGCTGCGTCACATACTGCCGGTGAGGGATCTGTTCTTGTTGTAGATTAAAGATGTGTCCAGTGAAGACATTCACTTGGTTGTCAACATCACTTAGAGAAGAACATTCCAATCAGAGGTGGCGAGTTCAAAGCACAGGACTGGCCAGTTACCTCTTTCCCACAGCCAGGGTACATGATTACTCCCCAACTCGTTCGGTTGGGATCTTCCATGTAGTAAAAACACCCTAGTGGTCAGACGATCCAACATAACCGATGGGTTGAGAGGTGACTATACCTTGTGCCAGCTCACTCACTATTGGGTCTAGGGAGGAGCCAGAGATGTGAGTAGGGAAATCAACAAAGTTTCTCATGTCAAACACTGCAAGAAGGTCATCAGAGACCCTCTGCATAATATGTTGGTTGAGGTCACCAACGATTATAATATGTTGGCAGCTGTGATGGAGAAAAAAGGAGTCCACATTTTACATTAGAAAGCTGATGTTTTCTGCATGTTGCCACTGAGGGTTGCACATCGCACATGCTAGTACAGGGGTACTAGTGTTTATGTTGCCACTGAGGTGAGTACATCGCACATGCTAGTACAGAGGTACTAGTGTTTATGTTGCCACTGAGGGCTGTACATCGCACATGCTAGTACAGAGGTACTAGTGTTTATGTTGCCACTGAGGTCTGTACATCGTATATGCTAGTACAGAGGTACTAGTGTTTATGTTGCCACTGAGGTGTGTACATCGTACATGCTAATACAGAGGTACTAGTGTTTATGTTGCCACTGATGTGTGTACATCGTACATACTAGTACAGAGGTACTATTGTGTATGTTGTCACTGATGTCTGTACATTCGTACCCTTGGCTAGTCAGAGGTATAGCTAGGTAAGTTCGCCACTTTAGGTGTGTACATCGCACATGCTAGTACAGAGGTACTAGTGTTTAGGTTGCCACTGAGGTATGTACAACGTACATGTTAGTACGATGTACATTTTCATATCTAGATGCCTTATGAAATTCTTCCCATATCAGCTTACTGCACTCCCTGTCAAGGTTTGGGGGCTATTAAATCTCACCCAAAATTAATTTTTCGTCCCTCGAGTAAACTGTAGCCAAACAGATTCTGTGTTCGATGTTTCTATTCTTATATCATATCTAAGACAACAATTTAATTTTTCTCTGACATACATCGCCACACCACCACCCTTCCTGTTGACCCTATCAGTGTGGAATAGTTTATAACCCTTATGTTGCTTTCGAGGCATTTCTGTATCTTTCAGGTTGAAACCAAGGTCTCTGTTTATACCAATAATATCTATTTACCTTACATTGCATGTAAATCTTTGCCTCATCTATCTTATTTTCTTAGGACTCCTACGCTATTTGATAGTAATTCTTGAGGAGCTGGCACTCGTTTGCCCCTCTACTATCTATCTTGGATTGTTGATCAAATTGATTTGCCATCTACTGCAACTTTATTTTGAATAATGTCTTTTAAAACTTTATCCCTGAGGTTTCCCGGTAACCAACTGATGTTTTTAACCCCTATGCTGCACTAGTCTGATTGTTTCCCCAAACACCATTACTCTGTTAATTTATCAGTTTAAATTCCTTGAAAGTCATCAATTACCCTCTAATTGAATTGGTAAGGCAAACCACTCCTATCCTAGAGAGATGAAACCCCATCCTTTGCATTCATATCACGTTTGCCAAAGAATAGGTCCCAGTTATTCAAGAATGGTTTGCAAGTTCCTTGAGTACCTGTCTAGCCAGCAATTTATTCCAATTGCCCTAGACATCCATTCATTCGCCACTCCCTTTCTAGGCAAGATGCTAACATTATGGATGGGATCCCTCCCTTTAGACCTGACTACTTCTACGGTGACTGTACTTATCCTGCGCTCTCTCTCCTGACCCTTCACAATGTCATTACCCCCAGCACTAAGTCGATAATACGCTTGTTTCCCATTACCTGCCATAATATTATCCAACTGCTGACTGTGTCACCAAACACCAGCTCCAGGAAGACACACTCCTGTCTGCCTTTTCTGTCTCTGTTACAAAAATGCACGGTCCATTATTTTTACCTGAGAAATCCGCCTATATTAAAATATTCTTAACCTTGATTATTAGCAGGGTGAATCAGTGTACCTTCAACCTCATAACCACTGGAAGCCACACTCGTCTTGGAGTACAGAGAATCGATTCTACCTTCACGTTCTGAACTGTGAACCACTTGCCACCTTAAAGCGGCTGCCACCTTCATGATAGTGACCATTTCCTCGTTTTCCAGCTAAAATCCTTCTCACACTCGCTCCTCTAAACTATCTTGCGAAGCTTCAGCTTCATATTTTCCTCCTTGAAGAAGTAGAATCTCCTTCATCAACACTTGAACCTGAGATTCTAGAACACTACAACAAGTCATGGTGCTTGGTATCAGCCCGCGCTAACTCCCAAGAGCTTAGGCAGGTATGACCACACGTGGCCACTGACCTCCGTGTACAGAGGAACTATTAGTATGTTGTCACGAGGTGTGTACATCGAACTGCTTGTACAGAGGTAGTAAGTGTTTATGTTGTCTCACTGAGGTGTGTACATCGGACATGCTAGTACAGACGGTATTAGTGTTTATCGTTGTCACTGAGGTGTGTACATCGAACATGCTAGTACAGAGGTATTAGTGTTTATGTTGTCACTGAGGTGTGTACATCGAACATGCTAGTACAGAGGTATTAGTGTTTATGTTGTCACTGAGGTGTGTACATCGAACATGCTAGTACAGAGGTATTAGTGTTTATTCATCTCTCTCATTATCATTATAATATTCATTATTATCTTTCTTTTTCTGCCCTTCCTTTCCCTTCTCTTCCTCCATCATAATATTTTCCCTGCCCTTCCTTTCCCTTCTCTTCCTCCATCATAATATTTTCCCTGCTCTTCCTTTCCCTTCTCTTCCTCCATCATAATTTTTTCCACTGATCTTCCTTTCCCTTCTCTTCCTCCATCATAATTCTCTCCCTTCTCTTTTTTTTTTTTTTTTTTTTTTTTTTACACAGGGTTTGACAAGGTTAAGGATTCTAACTTTACTGGCAAGCCTAAGAGATGTTACATACATTCAGCTCATTTGAGGAAAGCATTTTTATTTGTTATGAGACATACAAGTAGGGAACAGGGAATGAAGTTTGGAGCTATCTGTGGGCCAGCAGCATTTTCATTTGATCAACTGACTTTATCTCGTTGACTTCATTATGCTTAACGACAATGGGTGCCCATACTCGAGTCATCTGGGTAAGTCATGATCTCAGATGGAGTGGATGTTCTGGAGAAGGAGCTTACGCCAGAGTGTAAGTGTGCTTTCGCCGTCTTGTGGCATAAAAGCTTTGTTTCACCGCTGTCCTCAGGGATCCAAGTGTGGTATTTTGGACATTTTTGCCTTGTAACATAACGTAAAGGCCACCCACATCCCTCCTATGTTGAAGGTCTCTGCTGAAATGACAGATCTATCCAGGATGTGTCCAGACGAGAGATGAGACGTCTTGCTCTGTTCTCTACTCTGTCCAGCAGTCGCAGATGAGAGGGGGTGCAGGCAAACCAAGAAAGTGGAGCATACTCAAGGTGTAAGCGTACTTGTGCCTCGTACCAGGATCTTGCAACCCCTATGTTCAAGCAGATGCGTGATACGGGAGAAGTGCTGTAAGCTTCCTGGCTGCCTTGTTTGACTTTCACTCCTCTTCCTTCATCATAATATTCTCCCTGCTCTTCCTTTCACTACTCTTCCTCCATCACAAAATACTTCCTGATCTTCCTTCACTTCTATTCATCATCACAATACTCCCCTGCTCTTCCTTTCACTCTCCTTCCTCCATCTTATATTTTCTCCCTGCTTTCCTTTCACTACTCTTCCTCCATCATAATACTCTCCCTGCTCTTCCTTTCACTACTCTTCCTCCATCATAATACTCTCCCTGCTCTTCCTTTCACTTCTCTTCCTCCATCATAATACTCTCCCTGCTCTTCCTTTCACTACTTTCACTCATCATAATACTCTCCCTGCTCTTCCTTTCATACTCTTCCTCCATCATAATACTTCTCCATGCTCTTCCTCATCATTAATATCTCCTGGCTATTCCTCCATCATAATACTTCTCCATGCTCTTCCTCCATCATAATACTCTCCCTGCTCTTCCTCCATCATAATACTCTCCCTGCTCTTCCTCCATCATAATACTCTCCCTGCTCTTCCTTTCAAAAAACCCCTGTCTTTCCCCCATCATAATACTCTCCTCTCTCTCTTAATCCTCCCTGCTCTTCCTCATCATATACTCTCCTGCTCTTCCTCCATATAATACTCTCCCTGCTCTTCCTTTCACTACTCTTCCTCCATCATAATATTCTCCCTGCTCTTCCTTTCACTACTCTTCCTCCATCATAATACTCTCCCTGCTCTTCCTCCATCATAATACTCTCCCTGCTCTTCCTCCATCATAATACTCTCCCTGCTCTTCCTCCATCATAATACTCTCCTGCTCTTCCTTTCACTACCTTCCTCCATCATAAATTCTCCCTGCTCTTCTTCCTCACTACTCTTCCTCCATCATAATACTCTCCTGCTCTTCCTCATCACTATACTCTTCCTCCATCCATAATACTCCTCCTGCTCTTCCTCCATCATAATACTCTCCCTGCTCTTCCTCCATCATAATACTCTCCCTGCTCTTCCTTTCACTACTCTTCCTCCACATAATATCTCCTGCTTTCCTTTCATACTCTTCCTCCATCATATATTTCTCTCCCTGCTCTTCCTCCATCATAATACTCTCCCTGCTCTTCCTTCATAATACTCCTCCCTGCTCTTCCCCATCATAATACTCTCCCTGCTCTTCCTCCATCATAATACTCTCCGCTCTTCCTCCATCATAATACTCTCCCTGCTCTTCCTCCATCATAATACTCTCCCTGCTCTCTCCATCTAATACTCTCTCCATCTTCATATATATATCTCTGCTTTCTTTCAATAACTTCTCTTTTCCCTAATACTCTCCTGCTCTTCCTCATCAAATACTTCCTGCTCTTCTCCCATCATAAATTTGCTCTTCTCCATCAATAACTCCTTCTTTAACTTCCTCATCATAAAATTTTCCTTCTTTCCTTTCATACTTTCCTCCATCATAAATTCCTGCTTCCTATAATATCTTGCTCTTCCTCCATCATAATATCTCCCTGCTCTTTCCCTATAATATCTCCCGCTTTCCTCATCATAATAAAATCTCCTTCTTTAATATTAAAACTCTCCTTTCTTTCCTTCATCATAATACTACCTTTTCCTTTAACCCTCCTTCATCAAATATCTCCTGCTCTTCCTAAACATATACTCTCCTGTTTCCTTATCATAATTAAACCCTTTTTTCATATTTTCATTAAAAATTTTGTTTTTTATATTTTATAAATTTTTTTTTTATAAAAAATTTTTTTAAAAATTTTTATTTTTTTATATAAAAATTTTTTTAAATTTTAAAACCCCCTTTTTTATATAATATTTTTTTTTTAATATTTTTTTTTTATTTTTTTAAATATTATTTTTTTAAATTTTAAAATAATTTTTTTTTTCCCCAAAAATTTTGTTTTTATAATATTTTTTCCCCCCAAAAATTATTTTTTTCCCCCCAAATAAAAACCCCCCCTGTTTTATAAATAATATTTGTTTTAATTAATATTTTTTTTTATATTAAAAAATTTATTTTTGTTTTTAATTTTCCCCAATAATATTTTTTTATAAATATTTTTTTATAAAATTTTTTTTAATAAAAAATTTTTTAAATATTTTTTTTTTATATTTTATAAAAATTTGTTTTTTATATTTTTTGTTTTTTTAAATATTTTTTTAAATAAAAAATTTTTTTTTTTAAAAATTTTTTAAAAATTTTTGTTTTTTATTTTTTAATATTTTTTTTTAATATAAAAAAATTTTTTGGGGTTTTATATAAATTTTTTTATATAATATTTTTTTATAAATATTTTTTTTTTATAAATAATTTTTTTAAAAAAAAATTTGTTTTATAAAAAATTGTTTTCCCCAAAATTTTTTGATTTTTTTCACTAAATAACAAAAAGGAAAACCCCGGGGAAATACACAAATAACCCGAAAACAAAAGGAAAAAAAACCCCGCCCGTAAGCTCCTCTCTTCTATGTGCGGGTTGTTTGTGTTGTTTCCTTTCACTTTTCTTCCCATCATAATATCTTTGCCTTTTTTTCCCCCCTCTTTCCCCCCTCTTCCCTGCCTCTTATTATCATCATCTGTCTTTTTCCACTATCATTATATCCCGTATCGTTATATCTTTACATTATCCTACTTTTTCTCTTTTTCCTCCTCCTTCCTTCCCCATTCCCCCTTTAACCTTCTCCCACTTACCTCCCCTCACCTATTCCTCCTTTTAATTT
>NW_026467650.1:0-14731 GCF_026875155.1 Cherax quadricarinatus
TCAAAAATTTTTCCCCTTTTTTAAAAAATTTCCCAAACAAATTTTCCCCCCCCTTTTTAAAAAGGCTTTTATTTTACCCAATAATTTAAATCAACCCCCTTAAAATTAAATTTTTAAAGGCCGGCCCCCCCCAGCGGGCCCCGGTTTCCACAATTTCCCCTTTTTTTTTGATTTCTAGTTTTCCCAAAATTTAAAACCAAATTTTTAATAAAACAAAAATTGTACCAAAATTTTTTTTTTTTAAAAGATTTCTCCCAAAAAATGTTTAAAAGGGAAATATGAAGAAATTTTTTTAAAAATTTAAATTTTTTTTTGAAAATTTTTGGGGAAAATTTTGTGGAAAAATTTTGGGGGGTAAGAAGGTTTTTCTTGGGTTTGTTTAAAAAAAAAATTTTTTTTTAAAAACCTTTAAAAAAAAATTTTTTAATAAAAATTTTTTGTTTTTAAAATTTTAAACCCCTTTTCCCCCAAGAAAAATTTTTAAAAAAAAAAAAAAGGTTGGAAAAAATTTTTGGGACTTTAAACCCTTTTGTTTCTCCTAAAAAGGGGAAAAATTTTTTGAACTTTTTTCCCTATTTAAATTTTTCCCCCTTTTTCCAATTTTTTTTTTTGCCTTTTTTAAACAAAATTTTTTTAATTTGGGGAAATAACTTTTTTGGGGTAAAACCCCCCAAAAAAACCCAAAAAAAGGTTTTTTAAAAAATTTCCCCCTTTTTTTTTTTAAACCTTATGTATAAATCCTTTAAAAAACCTTTTTACCTTGTTATCCCTTTTAAAAATATTCAACTTTTATGGTAATTTATTAAAATTATTAAACTTTAAAATTTTTACTTTTTTTTTAAACTTATTGGGCAAACTTAAGTTTCCTTTAAAAAAATTAATAAAACCTCTTATTACATTTAATTTTATTTGTTAATCTTTACTCCTCAAACGTTGCAAAAAGGATCACCGGCGGCGGGTACAGACGTAGGGATACAACCCGTTAAGGTGCATAACAGTAGTTTTTTTTGTTTGTTAAGTTTTCATAAGTATAATTTTAAAAATTTTACTTAACTAAACACCAAATAAATACTAAAACCATTTACAAAATTAAAAAACTTACAAACATATAAAAACAATAACATATAAAAAAACTAAAATTTCCCCCACCCTTAAATATTTCACTGAGAATGGAAAAAAAGAAATTTTAATTTAAATTTTAAAAACAAATTAAAATTTATAAAATTTAAAGAAAATTAAAAAGAATTTTAAGATTGGATAAAAAGATTTTAAACTAATAAAAAATAGTTAATTGTTTTTTTCTCATAAACACCCATACACTTTATTCTCCCTTAAAACCTTTTACAAAAACAACACCACATGAAAAAAAAAACTCAGTTTTTTTATTTTTTAAAATTCTTTTCCAAAATTTTTCCCATTTTATGGGGAATTTGGTTTTCCCCCCGGCCATCGGCAAAGGGCACAAAAAAGCCGGGGGCGGGGTAGTAAATTTCTTAAATTTAAAAAAAAAAGGGGAAAAATTTTAAAAAAGGGATTTTTGAAAATTTTTTTGAAGGAAAGAAAGAAACGTGAGGATTTTTGAAGAAAAAAAATTTTTTTCCCAAGGGGAAAAAAACCCGGGGGTTGGGGGTTTCCCTGGGGGTTTAAAAGGGTTAAATCTGGGGCAACTAAAAATTAGACGGGGGTAAAAAATTTTAAAAAAATTATGAAAAAAGGGGGTTGTTTTAAATTAAATTTAATAAATAAAATTGGATCAAAAGGGGTCTAAAAGGGGTTTATTAAGAAAGGGTTTTGGGAAAAGAAAAAAAATTTTGGAGATGTTTGTAAGAAAAGGGGTTTAACCAATGGGGGAAAATTGGAGTGACAAAAAAATAGGTTTTTTTAAAGGGGGGGGAGGAATTTTCCGGTTAAAAGGGGTTTTTTTTAAATTTGAAGGGGTTTTTTTATTAAAACAATTTTTTAAAAAAAAAGGGTAAATGTATAAAAAAAAAAAAAGAAGTGGTTTTTTTAGTAAAAAAAAAGATTTTAGTAACTTGTGTACATTTTTAAGGGAAATATAAAATCCTTTTAGTTTTAAGAATAAAAAAGGGTAAAAAAAAAACTCAAAAAATTTAATTTAACCATAAAAACAAAAAAGGGGTTAAATTAGTACCTTAAAAGAGGTTTTGTTTTAAACCAGAAACCGGGTTTTTCCCAAAACTTGGTAAGGGGGAAAAAACAAGGGGGGTTTTAAACGCCCCTTGTTTAGGTGTGAGCACCCCCCAGGTAAAAGGTGTGTATGGATCCACCCTTGAAATTTTTGAGAAAAAAAAAGGGAACAAACCCTTTTTTAACGAAGTGGAAAAAATTGAAAAAAAAGGGAAAACCCCCAACCAAAGGTGTCTCCTTGGTAATTTTGTACACATACCACAAAAGGGGAACGGCAAGGGGTAAAAGGGTTTGAAAAAACAAAAAAAGATTTGGGGTTTTTTAAAGTTGGGAAGAACCCCCAGGGGGTGGAAAAAAGTCCCCTTTTGGGTATGTTCTTTTAAAAACATTTAAAAATTAGGTTGGTAAAAACTGTGAAAACTCGAAAATAAGGTTTAAAACCAAACGGGGGGAATTTCATGTTATAAGGGTTTGAAAAAGGGGACCGGTTTACAAACGGAAAAGAAAAGGATGGAGGAAAAAAGGGACGTAACTCCCAACCATTTTTGGTGTCACCCACATTGTAGGGATGTTTTAACCTATTTCCAAATGGATACAAACGGGGAAAATGGAAAAATTATTTTAACAGCCCACCAAAATTTGAATAATCTTTTTAAATTTTTTAAGAACTGAATTACCAAATTTAAAAATTTGGATTAAGGTTTAAAAAATTAAAAATTGGGAAAAAAAGCCAAGGAGGGCCCATTTAAAGAAAAATTGGGAAAAAAAAAATAAGGAAAATGTCCCAAAGGGGGTTTAAAAACAAAATTTTTTTAACCAAAATTTTTTGAAAAAAAAACCCCCAAAAACCCCCATAAACCCAATTGGGGTAAATAAAAAGGGGGAAAAAAAAAAAGGGAAAAAAAAATTTCCCCAAATTTTCCCCTTTTAAAAAAATTTTTTAAATGGACCCTTAAAAAAAAAATTTTTAAAACCCAAGTTTCCCTTTTTTTAGGTACTTAAAAAGAATTTTGGGAAAAAAATTTTTTAAAAAACCCACGAAATTGGGAAGGCCCTTTTTTAAATTAAATTTTAAAAGGGAAAAAAAAAAGAAAAGGGGGGAATTTAAACCCTTTTTTTTTTTTAAAAAAAACCCCTTTTTTTTAAAAAATTTTAAATAAAAAAAGATTTGGAAATAAAAGGGATAAAAATTTTAAGGATTTTCTAGGGGGGAAAAAGTAAAAGGGAACCCTTAAAAAACGGAAAAACGGAAAAATTAAAAAAATTCCCCTTTTCATTTAAAACCCATTTTTAAAAAACCCTTTTTTGGTTTTGGGGAAAAATTTTTAAAGGGGCTAAAATTTAAAGGGGAAAAAAAAAACAAAAAAGGGGGTTTTCCCCTTTAAAATTTTTTCCCCCGGGAAATTTTTAAAAAAATTAAAAGTTAATTTTTAATTTCTTCCAAAAATGAAATTTTCCCCTGTTCAAAAAATAAAAACCCAAAAAGAAACCAAAAAAAAATGAGAAAAAATTTTTGGAAAAAATTTAAACAATAGAAGAGGAGGCCAAGGTTAAACCCCCCCCCCCCCCCCCCCCCCCCCCCCCCCCCCCCCCCCCCCCCCCCCCACAGTTGTGTTTCACCACCAAAATTTGTTGGATGTGTATGAAAAGTCCTCTACAACAGGGGGTTACGACCCGTAGGAACTTCTGGTAAAACCATAAAAACTTTTTGCAGGTGTTACTTAGTCTGTGTAGAAAAATTAAGATCTGATGACACAAAACCCAGGAGGACCCTTAACCGGCCCTTCTTTTAGGTTGTGGTTGGAGGACTGCCCAACCAACTCCATTGGTATAAAGCCCTTATAGGTATTAGTTTGACTAAAGAAAATCAACGCTCAAAATGAATGGTACATCCAAAACTTTGGGTTTGAACCCCCAAAAATTAATCCGTCTTGTTTGTTTGATCAAGTAAATTTTTACTGACTAAAAGATTACCCAAAAAGGTGGTTCCAATCATAAGTATCTAAGTAATTGGTGACACAAATCGTTAGTTTTAACCCTAAAAGTAATGGGAATATAAAAGGTTGGTACAAATCCTAGCAACCACCATAAGCCCCCCCCCCCCCCCCCCCCCCCCCCCCCCCCCCCCCTTAAATAAATTTCCCAAAAAAGGGGGGGTGAAAAACCCCAAAGGGGTATCCGTTCCCTTTTTGAAACAGAAAACCAAAATGTTTTAAAGTAAAATTTTGTTTTTTTTTTTATAAACCCCCAAAACAGGGAAAATTTTTTTATTTTCATTTGGGCCAAATTCAAACAGACTGAAAATTACTACATTTTTTTCCCCTTTTTTTTAAACCTTTTTCCCCCATTTTCCCCTTTCCGGGGGGTTAAAAAAACTTTTCCCCCCCCCTTTTTGTTGGGGGGGCAAAATGCCGGGCAAAAGGGGTAAAACCCTTTAAATTTAAAAAAAAAAAGAAGAAAAATTTTTAAAATTGCTTAATTTTTGGGGGAAAAAGAAACTTGCGAAGTTTAAAAAAAGAAATATGTTGGGCCCCGCAAAAAAAAAATGGGGGGTAATTTCGGTGGGGGAAATAAAGGGTTCGGAGACAAATTGGCAAAAAGGGGAGCGTTTTTGGAAAGGGCGTTTAAAAAAAGTTTTTGAATTAAAATTTGTATTAAATTTTGGTCAAAAGGGGCCAAAATTTTCCCGGAAAGAGGGGGAAATTTTAAAGGGGGGGGAAATTTTAGATTTTGAAATTTTAAATTTGAAAATGAGAAATTTTGGGAGGGGCCGAATTTAAAAAAAAAAATTTTGAAGGGGTTTAAATTTGGGATTAAATTAATGGGCTTTGTAACTTTTTTAAAAAGGGTTTTTTGGTAAACATTTTTTGAAAAAAGGGAAAAATTTTAAAAATGGGGCCCCCTAACCTATTTTTTTATTTTTTTGGGAAAAACTTTTAAATTCAATTTTCAAACATTGTAGTGAAGTGACAAATAAATTAGTACAATAACACAAAAAAAAAGCTTAACAAACAAACAATCATAATTACACACAAAAATATATGTAATACAAAACAGTACAATAACACAGAAGACCAGTACAATTCAAAAGAATTAAAAATAATAATGTAACATACAAAGTAGATAGTAGGTTGGTAGACAGCAACCACCCAGGGTGGTACTACCGTCCTGCCAGATGACTGTGAAACAGAAACCTGTAACTGTTTTACATGATGGTAGGATTGCTGGTTTCTTTTTCTGTCTCATAAACACGCTAGATAACAGGGATATCTTGCTACTCCTACTTACACTTTGGTCACACTTCACAGACACGCACATGCATATATATATATATACATACATCTAGGTTTTTCTACTTTTTCTAAATAGTTCTTGTTCGTCTTTATTTCTTCTATTGTCCATGGGGAAGTGGAAAAGAATCTTTCCTCCGTGGCCATGCGTGTCGTAATAGGCGACTAAAATGCCGGAGCAGGGTCTAGTATCGCCCAACTCCTGTAGACACTTACTAAAAAAGAGAAGAAGAAAAAACTTTAAAAACTGGGATGCTTGAAGTGTGCGTGAAATGTAGTGCGGATGACAAGAAACAGATGATTGCTGATGTTATGAATGACAAGAAGATGGATGTCCTGGCCCTAAGCGAAACAAAACTGAAGGGGTAGGGGAGTTTCGGTGGGGGGGAAATAAATGGGATTAAACAGGAGCATCTGAGAGAGTTAGCGCAAGAAGGGGTAGCAGTAATGTGAGGATCAGTTATGGAAGGAGAAAGAGAATTATGAATTTGTAAATTCAAGAATTATGTGGATTAAAGTAAAGGTGGATGCGAAAAGTGGTCCATATAACGTGTAAGCACCTGGAGAAGAGAGGAATGTGAGGAGAGAGAGAGAATTGGCAGATGTTAATGAATGTATAGGAGCCTTTGAACCAAGTGAGAGAGAGATTGTGGTAAGGGACCTGATTCTAAGTAGAGAAACCTTTTAGAGAGGTGTGGTAGGTAATTTGTGGTGCCAGGTGTAAATGATAATGTAGCCTTTGATGAACTTTGTATAGAAAGTGGTTTAGGTTATAGGGTAAAACATATTTTTAAGAAAAAGAGGATAAATAATATACAAGATATGATGTAGGGTCGAAATGACACGTAGTTTGTTGATTATGAATTGGTAATAAAAAGGACTGTGGAGTCGACATTCAGGATTACATGTTTATAGAGGGGCCACAGATATAGTCATGATCACTTTTTTAGTTGTAGGTACACTGAGAGTAAAAGGTAGATGGGATACAAGGAGAATAGAAGCATCAGGAAGAGAGAGGTGAAGGTTTATGACCTATATAACAACGAGGGGAAGAGAGGAGTTATATCAGTAGCCTTAAGAGAGAGGCTACTCATTTTTTAAATCCAGTATACCTAAGATGTACTTTTTCCCAAAAATACATATGGTCAAGGGCAAAGACACAGGGACGTTTAAGACTAGCCCCATTGTTCTCAGGAGGTTGCAGCACCAACAAGACCCGTAGACAAGGAGAGTCAGCCCTGCTGATGCCACTACTAGAACTTCTGCCAGAAAGAATCAGGGATACTACACATTTGCTAACAGAAGTGGAAAGAATAATGAAATAAGTAAGGACAGCCCCGACAGACCTAAGGATGATCTCTTTGGATATATTCCCTGTATTCATCTATACCACAAGAAGAAGCGGCAAGGGCGGTATCAGATTCTATGAGGACAACATAGAAAATTAGAGAGGATTTTTTAAAGTTGGGAATCAAGAAGCCGCCCAGTGGCCAAATCGTGCAGAGAGCACTAGTCCACATTATGAAGGATACTGTCCTTAAATTTAACAGTAAAGTCTACAGGCAAAAGATAGGAACAGTAATAGGGGTTTCTGTGAGCGTCGCTGTAGCAGAAATTTTTGACACTGCACTTTGGAAAGTTAGAGAGAAAAGGGGACCGGACACAGTTACCTACATGAGATACATAGATGACGTTTACTGTGATAAGAGGGGGAGACGAAAGGGTGGAAGAATTAAAAACATGGGCAAAAAGAGCACACCCATCCCTGAAGTTCACTTCAGGACATAGCAGTACAGATCTCCCATTCCGGGATACAGTGTCTTACCTGAATAAGGAGAGAGAAATATACAGCAAAACCTATTACAAACCAGGTAATCCCATCAATACTTTCTATGGATTTTCGTCGTACCCAAGAAACTTGAAGCAATCACTACCCCTACTTCTTAGCATTAAGGATCAAACGAATTTGCAGCGACGTTTCCCTGTTTTGAAAACTTCCTAAAGGGTATGTGGAATTTCTTCAGTTTAGGCTTGCAGAACAAAAACCCAAAGGGCAGTCAGAAGAGAAACAGCTTCGGGCATCGAAAAACAGAGGCAGACACAAGGAACATTCTACCATCCTTGTACAGTCAACTATTTTTCGGGGAAATCAAGACAGCTAAAGGAGCTGTGGATATGGATCAATGAAGAATTCCAACAAGGATTTTGGATGGAGCATTTTCCTGATGAACCCCGATGATCGCCTAAAGGGAAGGATGAGTCTCTAAGGGGACAAACTTGTGAGAACAAAATTTCCGAGGAAGAAGCAGTGAGGAGGGACCCTGGAAACACTTGAGTGCAGGCTACTACACACACACAAAAATGTACTTTTCAGAATAGACCGTATATGGTGAAACTGAGAGTGAAACTCAATTTCCAATGGGCTAAATGTGTAGAAGGGGTCTATCATAATTTACCCTCAAACGGAAAGAGAAATTGAATGCTAACATTGGTATACTTTCGCCTACAAAAAGGGGATGTTAATTTTAGACTTTTCCCGGCATCCCCTATTTTCGAAGGGGCTGACAGGATCTCGGAAGGGTGAAATGTAAAGGACAGGTGTTACGAACACTGGTCTAATGTCACTCAAATCCTCATAAGGACCAGATACATAATGAACAATCAGGGATTTTTGTATAGCATCCTAGCTTAAAAATTGTGCGCAACTGACACAAACAATATCGATTTGGACATTGCATTTATTTACTTCGCCACAGATGGGCAAAATCTCAGATGGGTGAAACGTGAAAGACATGTGTAAAAGAACCTTGATCTAATGTCATCAAATTCTTTTTGTGCAATCATTCCAAAGTGAGCAATCCAGGGATTTTTGTATAACACCTTGCTTAAGATTGTGCACAATTGACTCTACTAAACAGCTGTTGGGGTTTGTATATTCCATCACTTGAATTATGTAAGACATTCCCTATCATGTTTGATGAGAGAGGAATTCAATTATGTTCCTTTCTGTAATGAAACTATTGGGTACAATGACCTGGTCTGCTGCTCACACCAGGGGAAGATTGCAAGTACTAAAATGATCAAAAATTGCATTCAACTCCTGAGCCTTCTTACTGAGTACTGATGTTGGGCTAATATGATTTCTATTGTTAGGGTTAAGTTTCGCTCTCACAACTAGGAAAAGTTAATTATGTAGATAAGCTAAGTTCTTTTGTACCTTTAATATCTGCAAAGGGATGGTCTATGGTACCTTACTCCATCCAGTGCTTCTCAACTGCCCTCTATGATTTATGAAAGCACATAGCGATCTCCGTAACGATCAGACCTTGCATCTTACGCAAGCTGATAAATCTAACAAATTTGTCATTTTAGATGAAACTGAATATTCTGATAAGATGAACAGCTTACTAAGGGATAATGGAAAGTACGAACCTCTAGGAACCTCCTCGAACACATCAACTCACTTCAATGAACGACTTAAAAAGTTATTGAAGGGGAATGATGAATTAATGTCTGTTAGCCAGGACGACAACTCTACCGTATCTTTATAACTTAATTACAGCCCATAAACCAGTAACCCAGGCTGTCCTATTATAAGTTCGGCTGCATGCATTCTATCCAAATGGCTAGTTAAGCTTCTAACTCTTATGGTCGGAAAGATTTCAGATGCTCATATTAAGAATATCGTCACCTTACAGAAAGACTCCAAAAATTAAATCCATCACATAAGTTTACTCTTGTACATTTTGATATCACAGCATTATTTACTAGAATCCTTGTCTTTGATTTACTTATGTATCTAGAAGAACTAAAAAACTTCTTCATGCCCACCCCACTAACATAATTATTGAATTCATTAAGTGTGTGGATGGACCAAGTTCGTACTTGGAAGTAAATTCTATAAACAAAAACAAGTCATGGCCTAGAGAAATCGCTTAGTCTATTAATCATCAACTTGTATATGGAATTGTATGTGACTAGAATCCTTAAAGACACTTCCAAGTAAGTCAAGTAGTTCAATACGTGACGATATTCTGTGTAGCCTAGAGATCTCGATATTGACGAGTTCCGTCCTAGACTCAGTGATTTTGTATAATCAGTTAAGTTTATAACAGAGCTCGAAGTAGATAACAAATTGCCTTCTAGATGTTTTAATCATCTGTTGACAATAAATTTAAATTTACAGCAAATCACTGTTTCATCACACACATTTACTGTTATTCCAATCATGAATCATAGGTTTTAAAAAGGGGTGTTTTTCTGACATTATTCTTGAGACCTTTACGTATTTGTAGACCGGAAAAAATTTTGGGTGATGAAATTAATAAGATATTCAACACAGTCACCCAAAAATGAAATACCTGGGGATTTTGTTGAGATGACATTACTGACAGCCAAGAAACTTTCTACAGGACTGAACCTAGGGAAGCACCCTTCCAGGAAAACTATCTGGTTTTTTGCCTCACAATGAGAATATGGCTGGTCTGTTTGATGCATTAAAAAAAGCTGAAAATACTCTTCATGAACATGGGGACAATGTAGCAGTTTATTAAGAATGCATCATCCAACATTGTTGATGGTGAATATCAAAATGGTATTCAATACCGACAAGTGGGATGAAAGACACAAAGACAACTTTAGGCATCTTTAATCCGAAACGTTTACATACACAGTAAATGAAACGTTTCAGGGTATGAAACAGAATTCTTCCCCCAGCCTGAGGGACTGACATCCATCAAGGGTGATGGACTGATTTCATCGTCTTCACCATCTCTACTGCCCCTGCCTACTTTCTGTACTATATTAGAGAAACTTACTGTGTTTGGGGAAACGTTTTGGAATAAAAAATGCCTAAATGTTGCCTATGTGTCTTACCACATTGTTGATTTTGCTCACAATGTCCCAGGCACACAATGCTTTCTTTCGTATGTCGGGCAGAAATCAGATTAGCCCAACATCAAACTCGGCATGAACGGCTAAGGAATCAAATGCAGTCTTTAATCACATTTGTATTACAATCATTTCCGATGGGGTGGGACAGAGGTTAAGGTCATTGCACCCAATACAACAAGTCGGCCGTCTCCCACCGAGGCAGGGTGACCCAAAAAAGAAAGAAAAGCCCCAAAAAGAAAATACTTTCATCATCATTCAACACTTTCACCACACTCGCACATTATCACTGTTTTTGCAGAGATGCTCAGAAAAACAACAGTCTAGAAGCATACACATATAAAGAAAACACAACATATCCCTCCAAACTGCCAATATCCCAAACCCCTCCTTTAAAGTGCAGGCATTGTACTTCCCATTTCCAGGACTCAAGTCCGACTATATGAAAATAACCGGTTTCCCTGAATCCCTTCACTAAATATTACCCTGCTCACACTCCAACAGATCGTCAGGTCCCAAGTACCATTCGTCTCCATTCACTCCTATCTAACACGCTCACGCACGCTTGCTGGAAGTCCAAGCCCCTTGCCCACAAAACCTCCTTTACCCCCTCTCTCCAACCCTTTCGAGGACGACCCCTACCCCGCCTTCCTTCCCTATAGATTTATATGCTTTCCATGTCATTCTACTTTGATCCATTCTCTCTAAATGACCAAACCACCTCAACAACCCCTCTTCTGCCCTCTGACTAATACTTTTATTAACTCCACACCTTCTCCTAATTTCCACACTCCGAATTTTCTGCATAATATTTACACCACACATTGCCCTTAAACAGGACATCTCCACTGCCTCCAACCGTCTCCTCGCTGCTGCATTTACCACCCAAGCTTCACACCCATATAAAAGTGTTGGTACTACTATACTTTCATACATTCCCTTCTTTGCCTCCATAGATAACGTTTTTGACTCTACATATACCTCAACGCACCACTCACCTTTTTTCCCTCATCAATTCTATGATTAACCTCATCCTTCATAAATCCATCCGCCGACACGTCAACTCCCAAGTATCTGAAAACATTCACTTCTTCCATACTCCTCCTCCCCAATTTGATATCCAATTTTTCTTCATCTAAATCATTTTGACACCCTCATCACCTTACTCTTTCTATGTTCACTTTCAGCTTTCTACCTTTACACACATTCCCAAACTCATCCACTAACCTTTGCAATTTTTTCTTTAGAATCTCCCATAACACAGTATCATCAGCAAAAAGTAACTGTGTCAATTCCCATTTTGAATTTGATTCCCCAAAATTTAATCCCACCCCTCTCTCGAACACCCTAGCATTTACTTCCTTTACAACCCCATCTATAAATATATTAAACAACCATGGTGACATTACACATCCTGTCTAAGACCTACTTTTACCGGGAAATAGTCTCCCTCTCTTCTACACACCCTAACCTGAGCCTCACTATCCTCATAAAAACTCTTTACAGCATTTAATAACTTACCACCTATTCCATATACTTGCAACATCTGCCACATTGCTCCTCTATCCACTCTATCATATGCCTTTTCTAATCCATAAATGCAATAAAAACTTCCCTACCTTTATCTAAATACTGTTCACATATATGCTTCAATGTAAACACTTGATCTACACATCCCCTACCCACTCTGAAACCTCCTTGCTCATCCGCAATCCTACATTCTGTCTTACCTCTAATTCTTTCAATTATAACCCTACCGTACACTTTTCCTGGTATACTCAGTAAGCTTATTCCTCTATAATTTTTACAGTCTCTTTGTCCCCTTTCCCTTTATATAAAGGGACTAATACATGCTCTCCCGCCAATCCCTAGGTACTTCCCTCTTTCCATACATTTATTAAACAAAAGTACCAACCACTCCAACACTATATACCCCCCCCTGCTTTTAACATTTCTGTCATAATCCGCATCAGTTCCAGCTGCTTTACCCCTTTCATTCTAACGTAATGCCTCTCGTACTCCCCCACACTTACATTCTGCTCTTCTTCTCACTCCTAAAAATGTATACCTCCCTGACCATGCATTTGAAATTTAACTGAGCCCTCTGTTTCTTCTTAACATTTAAAAGTTCCTCCAAAATATGCTTCGGCCATCTACCTAATACCTCCATCTCCCACCTACTAACTCCCCTACTCCTGTTTTTAACTGCAAAATCCATATATTCCCTTGCTTTCACTTAACTTGTATAACTCACTACACTCGCATTTTTTTTCTTATTTTTCACTAAAATTTTTCCTTGACTAGTGCCTCCCCACTCTATCATCTGCTCACCTCCTTTTGCACTCTCTCTACACTCTCTTTACTTTCTTTTACTCCCATATATTTCTGCTCTTCTTATAACACTTCTGGCTGTTGAAAAACCTCTCATAAGCACCTTTTTCTCTTTTATTCACATCCCCTTTACGTCATCATTCCACCAATCACTCCTCTTTCCTCCTGGCACCCACCCCCTATAACCACACAACTTCTCCCCCACATCTAATACTGCAATTTTTAAAACTATTCCAACCCTCTTCAACCCCCCATTACACATCTTTGCACTATCCCACCTTTTCTGCAATTTGCTTATACTCTCCCATCAAAGAACTTCCTCCTCCCTTAGGTTTTTATACACTTTCACCTCCCTCTACATTGTTGTTGCCACCTTCCTCTTTTCCCATCCTACCCTTATCTAACTGTAGCTACAACTAAAATAATGATCCGATATATCATTTGCCCCTCTATAAACATGTACATCCTGTAGCCTACCCATCAACCTTTATCCACCAATACATAATCTAATAAACTTCTTTCATTACGTGCTACATCATACCTTGTATATTTATTTATCCTCTTTTTCATAAAATATGTATTACTTATTACCAAATTTCTTTCTACACATAGCTCAATTAAAGGCTCCCATTTACATTTACCCCTGGCACCCCAAATTTACCTACTACTCCCTCCATAACAATTTTTACCCACTTTAGCATTGAAATCCCACCACCATTACTCTCACACTTGATTCAAAACTCCCCACGCATTCACTCAACATTTCCCAAAATCTCTCTCTCTCTCCTCTACACTTCTCTCTTCTCCAGGTGCATACACGCTTATTATAACCCTACTTTTCACATCCAATCTTTATTTTACTCCACATAATCCTTGAATTAATAATTTATAGTCCCTCTTTTCCTGCAATAGCTTATCCTTCAACATTATTGCTACTCCTTCTTTAGCTCTAACTCTATTTGAAACCCCTGACCTAATCCCATTTTATTCCTCTCCACTGAAACTCTCCCACCCCCTTCAGCTCTGTTTCACTTAAAGCCAGGACATCCAGCTTCTTCTCATTCATTAACATCCACAATCATCTCTTTCTTATCATCTGCACAACATCCACGCACATTCAGATTCCCACTTTGACAATTTTCTTCTTCTTATTCTTTTTAGTAATCTTTTACAGGAAAAGGTGTTACTAGCCCATTGTTCCCGGCATTTTAGTTGACTTTTTACAACACGCAATGACTTACGGAGGAAAGATTCTTATTCCACTTCCCCATGGATATAAAAGGAAAATTAATAAGACCAAGACTATTAAGATAAAATCAAAGAAAACTCAGATGAGTGTGAATAAATAAATGTGTATATGTATGTGTAGTGTGACCTAAGTGTAAGTAGAGTAGCAAGACATGCCTGTAATCTTGCATATTTATGAGACAGACAAAAGACATCAGCAATCCTACCATCATGTAAAACAATTACAGGCTTTCGTTTTTACACTCACTTGGCAGGACGGTAGTACCTCCCTGGGTGGTTGCTGTCTACCAACCTACTACCTATAGTAAGATAAGTATACCTCATATAATTAAAGTAATGGAATGTGCAAACTCGACAGCTATGTAGTAGAGTCAGTTGTGCACAGTCTTAAGAAAGGATGCTTTACAAAATTTCCAGCTTGTTCACAAAGTAAAGGGTCCACGTAAGGATTTGGTGATATTAAACCAATGTTCTCCACACCTGCATTGCACATTTCAAACATCCGAGATCCTGCCCATCTGTGAGGAAGTACTATGTAGTGCTACATATTGTATAGTGCACTGTATAGTGCTACTGCATAGTGCACTGTATAGTGTTACTGCATAGTGCACTGTATAGTGCTACTGCATAGTGCACTGTATAGTGCTACTGCATAGTGCACTGTATAGTGCTACTGCATAGTGCACTGTATAGTGCTACTGCATAGTGCACTGTATAGTGCTACTGCATAGTGCACTGTATAGTGCTACTGCATAGTGCACTGTATAGTGCTACACACTGAGTAGTGGTACACACTGTGCAGTTTGCTACACATGTGTAGGGTG
>NW_026467651.1:0-12933 GCF_026875155.1 Cherax quadricarinatus
CAGAAGGATTTAATTTTTATGAGTTCTTGCTAATTGACCGTTTTTACATATTCGGCACGACATTATATATAAAAAATATATATATATATATATATATATATATATATATATATATATATATATATATATATATAGTAGACAGCAACCACCCAGGGAGGTACTAACGTCCTGTCAAGTGAGTGTGAATCGGACACCTATAATTGTTTTACATGATGGTAGGATTGCTGGTGTTTTTTTTTTTCTCATAAACACGCTAAATAACTTGTTACTTCTACTTACATAGGTCACACTACACATGCATGTACACACGTATGTATACACACCCATCTGAGTTTTCTTCTATTTTCTTAATAGTTCTTGTTCTTTATTTCCATTTATCTCCATAGGGAAGTGGAAAGGAATTCCCCCTTAAGTCATGCGTATCGTAAGAGGCTACTAAAATGCTCTATAAATTACTAAATGCAAAAAAAAATTATTTTTTGGGGGTCACCCTGCCTTGGTAGGAGACGGCCAGTGCGTTGATATATATATATATATATATATATATATATATATATATATATATATATATATATATATATATATATATTTTAAAATATATAAATTATATATGTCGTGCCGAATATGTAAAACTGGTCAATTAGCAAGAACTCATTTAAAATTAAGTTCTTTCTAAAATTTTCTCTTATACGTTTAAAGATATATTTTTTCATTAATGTTAATGTAAAAATTTATAATTTGCTCCAAAAGAATCTTAGAAAACTTACCTAACCTTATTATAACAATAACAATTTATTTTAGCCTAACCCAACTAAATATATTTTAGATTTGTTTACAATAATTTAATACTAAATAAACACAGTGAAATATATTTTTTTCGTTAGGTTCAGAATGATTTTGGCGAAATTATTGCATACACAAATTTTCACTTGTCCTATATGGCAAGATGAGCGTTGCTATTTAAGCCAAGATCGCAAGTTCTGCCTATTCGGCACGACATATATATATATATATATAAAATATATATATTATAATATATATATAATATATATATATATATATATATATATATTATATATATATATATATATATATCTTACAAGAATGACGCACCCAGCAGAGCTAGGTGTTTTATCGTCTAACTTTAGTGGGTGCGTTATTCTTGTGAGTCAGAGTGTCATGTGTAATTTTCCCCTCACCATGAGGTAGGGCAAAACGATGTAGATTCGAATCCTCAACTAGTCGCAGTGTTGTTATTAATACCACTCGTTCGTGGTTACAATAATATATACATGCTGCTCGTGAGGTTAGTACACCAAACGGGGAGTAGAATGAAATTAGCTCAGAGGTACCCACATCGCCGTGTATATATCAAAAACAACACTGCGACTAGCCAGCCGGAGGATCGAACTCGTGTTGTTTTAGCCCGCCTCATAATGAGCGAAAATCCAAACGCTTTAACCCACTGGACCATACACCATGAGGCGGGCTAAAACAACACGGGTTCAATCACCCGGCTAGTTGTAGTGTTGTTATTGATTAAATACCACTTGTTCTTGGTTACAATATGTGTACTACTTGTGGAGGCTAGTACACCAAACGGGAAATAAAATGCAATTAGCTGTGAGATACCCACGCCATCGTATGTCTTCGAAACCTGAAGTAAGCCTAGTTCGCTAGGCTCAAGTTGTTTGTTGGATTGTATGGTCCAGTGGGTTAGAGCGTCGTGAATTTTCGCTCACCACGAGGCGGGCTAAAACAACACGGGTTCGATCCTCCGGCTAGTCGCAGTGTTATTACTGATTAAATACCAATTGTTCGTGGTTACAATATATATATATATATATATTTTTACCAATAGGTTATATTTATTACATAATATGATATAAAAGGTTAAGAGATACATTGTTGATATAAAGATGGCATATACAGTACATGAGATGTGAGAGATACATGTCTAGTACATATTGTTACGTGTTTGTCACTGATTATGCGAAAATCGCATTCATCTCTTCAGAACTGGGGCGCATGCCCAAAATAGAGCAGGCATTACCCCTCTGAACAGCAGCGCTGATTCGCTGGAACAGAAAACAAGCTGTGATGGATGGTTTGAAAAACCGACAAGTTGAAGATTGAGACACTTATGCAGCATATGGGAATCTTTATTCCTGAATAAAGATTCCCATATGCTGCATAAGTGTCTCAATCTTCAGAAAACAAGCTGCCCTGGGATCCCTAGTTACCCTGATGAGTCTTTTGCCTAGCTTCTTAAGGAACTTAGATGCACTCTTTCCCCATGAGCCAAGGGTCTCTGAGCCTATGGGAACAAACATATAATGATGGGCCAGTTCTCCATTTTCTAGACTTTTGGGATTCCCTGAAGCTGGTGGCTGCCCCTCCTTCCTCCCTGATGTATTGGAGATAGGTATCAGCCAAGGTAGATGCATATGTGTAGTCCCACACCACCTGCTTACCGTCTGTCCAGGCTTTAAGTGTGATACCATCTGGACGTTTCTGACTGCCATCAGATCTGCATAGTTGGGGTGGCTCCCTTACTGCTGGGCATCCGGCTGTTGTGAGGCTCTTCTTGATGTCATTAACCTCATGTCTTGCAATCTTTCCCTTGGATTTACGGCACACAAGACCATGGTACCCGAATCGGTCTGCTGCTTTACTGCCTCAAATACTGCTGTGTTCAGCAAGAATAGGGGCGGCAAGTCGAAGGGCAACACCACTGCAGATGGTCTGTGGGTCGAGTCGTGTGCCAAGGCTGGAGTTGGGAACAGCCAACAGAAAGTCCCCTGCATGAGGAGCTCTCACTGCCAGGAGACGAGCTCTATCCTTCCTGACACACTCTGAAGCACTGCTGAGGCTATTTTCTCCACTATCGGGCCATCCCAGTGCGACTGTTTGTAGTTGTTGGGGGGAGCAGGTCTGGTTTCAGAGCCCGTTATATTATCCCAGATCATGGCTCCGTCAATGAACTTTTGGTTCTGGACTCCAAACTTGTCCCTATGATGTTCAGGGAGAATTGCTGCTACAGGCCCTCTGGATGCAACGCATGAGGACAGAAAAGCAGGTAGTGCAATCTGTGATGACTTGCGGACACCAATGCCTCCTAGTCTGACTGGAAGTGTAGCTTGGTTCCACTGCCCGTCTTCTAGAGTAAGGATACTCAGGATACTGCCATAATATTGCAGTATAGGTTTATCATATGAAGGTGCACATCTTAGGAAATATGTCAACCTGGGCAGACTCAAGCACTTTGTGAGAAGGTACAAGGCATCGTGGGTGTCAAGATTGCCTATTCGTTGTTCCATTCTCGTCAGTTCTTTCAATTTCTTCCTGAGGACTGTGCCAATGCCATCACTTCCCAGAGGTGCTCCAAGAAAAACGCTATTTGTAGGGGCAGTGACTGATGCTCTTGGTAGTTTGGATCTCACTGCATTTATCACTTGTTGACTGACTGAGATGATTTCACATTTGGATGGATTCATGATGAGACCCATTTCCTGCCCCCGTGTCATCACTTGTGTAAGATCACCTAAGAGGGACTCCTTTGTACCTGCTATTGTGCCATCATCCAGGAACCAGATGTTTAGCTCACTGGTCAGTCTGACTGTGATTTCCCTAACTGCTATACAGAAGAGAAATGGTGCAAGAGGATCCCCTTGCTGGACACCCTCTGATGATGTGATTTCATGCTCTCCAAACAGGAGCATTGATTCCTTGCTATATCCAGCTGAAACAAAGGGGAAGAGACCAGGGAAATGTTCTTGTACCGCTGCTAATACTACATCTATTTTCAGGAGATTAAATGCATTCTTGAAGTCTAATTTTACCACTGCATTGTCCTCAGGCAGGTTGTTGATATACGCCCTTGTTGCATGAACCGCTGCTTCACTTCCCTGAGAGACCCCACAACCAAGCTGGTTTGGTTGAAGCATCATGGCTGCCTCTGCGCGAATGATTCGGACAGCAGCTTTGGAAACGAGGCGGAGCCTCCCATCAAGCATTAGGGGAATTGCCAATAAGCCCCTGGCTGCCTTCAAGAGAGAGCTGGACAGATACCTAAAGTCAGTGCCGGATCAGCCGGGCTGTGGCTCGTACGTTGGAGTGCGTGCTGCCAGCAGTAACAGCCTAGTTGATCAGGCCCTGATCCATCGGGAGGCCTGGTCATGGACCGGTCAGCGGGGGCGTTGATCCCCGGAATAACCTCCAGGTAACCAGGCGAAAAGTGTTGCCTACTGCAATAGGCCTAATTCCTCCATCCTTCTTTTTAAGTGCACAAAGTGTTGCACCAAAAGAGAAAGGTTTAATTTCGTCAGGGAAACAGACCAGCCAAGAACTGTTGACGAACCTTGTGATCTCTGAAAGCAGTGTCTCTGCAATCTCCCCAATAACTTGATTAACCATTTCCTTTAAATGCTGTGGCCTTATTCCAGTGTAACCCCCAGCAGAGCCATATATATATATAATATATATATATAATATATATATAATATATATTATTTTATATATATATATATATATATATGCAAAACAACCACTCTGAAAGATAGAGAAATTCCAAGCGCTTTCGTGACTACTCACATTATCAAGGAACTATGAAAGTAAAGCATCCAAGGAAGCTATATAAGGGGTCTGGCCAACACCTCACTATCAGATCCCACAACGGTTAAACACCTGACGCGCGCCGGCCCAACTGGACAGGTCCTTTGCACAACTCACCAACAAACTATTCTACCCAAGAAAATTTAAAAATTATTATTTGTCCAGTGATTATTAAATTCTTTCCCAAATTCTATTAATTATAAATTAATCTAATTTATATAAACCAAAGGAAATATTCATATTGTTGTCAAAACTGCTTTTTATGAAACAAGATTCAATTATATTCCTGTCGACCATGGACTTGCTTGATACTACTTTCTCAACTTTTTGAAAATCAATTGGATGGTTAAAATATCTTACATGAATAAATAGAGCATTGGAATCTTGTCCAGTTCTAATGCTATATTTGTTGTTTTAATCTTAGTTCGAGATTTTTACCAGTTTGACCGTAATAAAATTTATTGCAAATTTTACAAGGAATCTTATAGACACATCCATCAGCATTTTGGGGGGAATTCATCAAAAGTTTTTTTTACTGTATCAAGATTTTTGAATACAACTTTAATATTAAAAGTCATAAGAAGAGAAGGTATATCAACCAAGTTTTCATGGTAAGGGAGAACCAACATATTTTTAGTTGAATAAGCCTTTTCAACTAAAAATATGTTGGTTCTCCCTTACCATGAAACTTGGTTGATATGCCTTCTCTTCTTAAGACTTTTAATTTTAAAGTTGTATTCAAAAATCTTGATACAGTAAAAAAACTTTTGATAAAGAATTCCCCCCAAAATGCTGATGGATGTGTCTATAAGATTCCTTGAAAAATTTTGCGATAAAGTTTATTACGGTCAAACTGGTAAAAATCTCGAACTAAGATTAAAACAACATAAATATAGCATTAGAACTGGACAAGATTCCAATGCTCTATTTATTCATGTAAGAGATTTTAACCATCCAATTGATTTTCAAAAAGTTGAGAAAGTAGTATAAAGCAAGTCCATGGTCGACAGGAATATAACTGAATCTTGTTTCATAAAAAGCAGTTTTGACAATAATATGAATATTTCCTTTGGTTTATATAAATTAGATCCATTTATAATTAATAGAATTTGGGAAGAATTTAATAATGCACTGGACAAATAATAATTTTTAAATTTTCTTGGGTAGAATAGTTTGTTGGCGAGTTGCGCAAAGGACCTGTCCAGTTGGGCCGGCGCGCGTCAGGTGTTTAACCGTTGTGGGATCTGATAGTGAGGTGTTGGCCAGACCCCTTATATAGCTTCCTTGGATGCTTTACTTTCATAGTTCCTTGATAATGTGAGTAGTCACGAAAGCGCTTGGAATTTCTCTATTCTTCAGAGTGGTTGTTTTGCATATTCTGAAATCACCGTTTACTGTGATCTTATTGCATATATATATATATATAATATATATATATATATATATATATATTATATATATATATATAATATATATATATATATATATATATATATATATATATATAATATATATATTAGTTGTAAAGTTGTACTGACTTACCTTCTGATACAATAATAATATTATCTGCCCTAATGCCCTAAGCTATTCCATCCACAAAACTGCAGTTTTGGGATGGCAACTCAAACAAAACATCAGATGTTTACCGTATCTTTTTCTCAGCATATTGCAACACATATTGTGATGATATTAGTAAACTAAGGAATATCTTGTGCATGATAAGAGTTAAGATAAGTTATCGGTGTAAGGATAAAGATAACTTACCTTCCCCCGACGTGAAGCCTCATCCTGTACGATATATGTGTCTTGTGATCACAACTGTTGATCACCATGTTTCTTATTATTATCACATTCAGTATATTAGTGGCGTGTACACTTACAAACACCACTTGTGCACGTTCATTTTTTTCACCATTATTCATTGTTTATGGTCTTACAATAAGTCATACGTTATGGTTAGTGTTTTAAGGAAGTATCGTATTCACTGATCTCATTATAACATAACATTCCTTTCTGTCTACACACGATCTTTTGAGCTTGTTATATTTTGTGTCCTGTAACGGCACAAAAACACTGATCATATTCCAATTTTGCTGAGTTTTTTGTGAGTTTCTAATAGTTTCCTGAAATTTATAAAACGTGTTTACCGTGCTTGTCCACAATGAACACTCCTTTTTTTCTCGAGATAGACATACGATGGTTAATTAGGCTACATATAACTGTACTGTCAGTCAAGTATGATTCAATCCCTTAACAAAATTAAAGAAAACTCAGCATACATAAACTGAGAAACTTGCAGCTCTCTGTGTATAGTTACAGGGATCTCAGAAGCATGTACTAACACCACACTGCACATCTCTATTACACGTAGAGGCGATAGGTAATTACGGGTTTGAACCAGGTGTGTCGCCTTGCCTTCCACTGCTGCACTTTATCCCACAGCTGTCTCCTCCTTATGTCGTAAATACAGTGTTGTGATATATAATCTTTCTGAGTGCTGCACAATGAGAGGTGACAACACCTGCGGCTGAGTACAGCTATAAGGACGTGAAACCTGAAAAGACACCAGATGAAACTCATTAATGAATGTAGAGATGACTTACATCTGCGCATGTGGTCCGCTGATGTTAGCCAGGTGTAAATACTTAAATTAATTAAGCACACATGCACGGATGCGACGGTGCGCACGTGGCACCATCGCAGCTCCTACAGGGAACAGAGCAGTGAATCGACCCCTGCAACCACAAATAGGTGACTACACACACACACAATCACCACGATGCTGTGAACACTAACTCCAAGGCCGAGGGACTGATTACCTCATCTTTTGTATATAGTTCTACTGTCTTCCTATTATGTCCTAGAATCTGTATTGTTTAAAGCCACTGGATGGCGAAACGTCTACAATAAAGATATCCAGATGTTGCACATGTGTCTTAACTTCATATTGTCGGAAATTTTATACCTTTTCTTGCACACACAATCACATACACAAAAGGTCGTCTAACAATTGCCTGTGACAACAGATAACTAGCACATGTTCCAGTGCTTCCACTTTAGAGTGAAATACTTCATTTGTGATTTGTGTCGAATTCGTATGACATCATTAATGACTCTGAATCATGGTAGATCAGGAGGATAGGGTATTAACAGGAAATACTGGTCCTAAAAATTCAAACGAATTTTTTAAAATGCTGTTATTTGCTTGCTGCCATCTTATTCCTTTATTAAGTTACACTGTGCAATTTTCAAATTTATTAAATATTTATTTATATACTTTTCAATATATGAATTTGTCTTTGTTTACAATGAATTCCGAAATCTTCATTGTGTTTCATTATTAAGATGTATTTGTAGTTTTGTGGCAAGACAACTTCGTACTTGAAGCTCAGAACAACAAATGAAGTTTTTTTTTGTTTTAAAGTGTGGGTTTTCGGTACGGTTTTTTTTTTTTTATCAGAGGTTATGGTTAGGTTAGATAAGATTTGTCGGGAAACAGGTTGTTTCCTGACGCGGGTCTTAATCATGTATGACTTGCCGCTGGGGCTTTTGGTCATCTGACCGAGGTCATTTCACTGGCCTTACCAGTCCACCTCTTTGAAATCATGGTTATGATTTTAACCATCATTAAGTAATTAACGCTCAATAAACATATAAATAAAATTCCACAAAAAAAAATTATTTAATTAAGCGAGGCAAATTATGAGTTACATTTTTTCAAACAAATAATTTTTAGTTTCTAATAAAATTAAAAATCTAAATTGTAGGACCATTTTTTAAGTGGCAATAATGTATAACGGGTAAGGATTCATGTTTAGTGGGTAATTTTGCTTTCACAAATTTATTTTGGGGTAATGGTAATACCTAAGAAAGTTCGCCGACCTCTGAGCTAGGAGTGAGTATGCACCGGTACCGGAGGAAGGGGGGGGGGACTTCTCATAATATCTCCGAAGAGACCAAAAAAGGTCAGCCACTGCCAGGATCAGAACAGTTTCCGTAAACACATGTTGGTGAGTACGTACACACACACACACACACACACACACACACACACACACACACACACACACACACACACAACACACACACACACACACCACGCACACATCACCTTGCACATGCTTGACAAGCAGGATGCTGACCACTCACCTTGTTGCATTACGTGCAAAACTGTATAGACTACGTTGTGTAGTGACTGAGTGATTCCTTGTTCTGCTTCCTGAAGTCCTTACATCTGTCAACCCCTCGTGTGTGTGTACTCACCTATTTATGGTTGCAGGGGTCGATTCATAGCTCCCGGCCCTGCCTCTTCACTGATCGTTACTAGGTCCTCTCTTTCTCAGCTCTATGAACTTTATCAAACCTCGTCTTAAAACTATGTATGGTTCCTGCCTCCACTACATTCACTTGCCAGACTATTCTACTTCCTGACAACTATGTGACTAAAGAAATACTCCCTAACATCCCTCTGACTCACATGAGTCTTCAACTTCCAATTGACCCCTTGTTTCTGTGTCCCATCTCTGAAACATCCTGTCTCTCTCCACCTTGTCATTACTCACAGTATTTTGTATGTCGTTATCATGTCTCCCCTACCCTCTGTCCTCCCGTGTCATCAGGCCGATTTCTTTTAACCTTTCTTCGTAGGACATTTCCCTTAGCTCTGAAACTAGTCTTGTTGCAAACCTTTGCATTTTGTCTAATTTTTTGACGTGCTTGACCAGGTTGTGGGTTCCAAACTGGTGCTGCATACTCCAGCATGGGCCTGACGTACACTGTGTACAGTCTTGAACGATTCCTTACTGGGAAATGGGAACGATGCAACATCCCCCCAATGAAAAGCAGGGGTGTCACTAGCACGTTAAGAGACCATACAATAAGTGTCAGGGGCCCGAGATTGTTCAACTGCCTCCCAGCATACATAAGGGGGATTACCAACAGACCCCTGGCAGTCTTCAAGCTGGCACTGGACAAGCACCTAAAGTCGGTTCCTGACCAGCCGGGCTGTGGCTCGTACGTTGGTTTGCGTGCAGCCAGCAGTAACAGCCTGGTTGATCAGGCTCTGAATCCACCAGGCCTGGTCACAGACCGGGCCGCGGGGCGTTGACCCCCGGAACTCTCTCCAGGTAAACTGGACAGAGAGTGCCTCACCAGTCGGGCTATGATGGTTCTATGTTGGATTGCGTGTGGCTAGCAATAACAGCCTGGTTGATCATGCCCTGGATGCACTATAAGGTCTGGTCAGGACCGGGCCGCGAGGGCGTTGACCCCCCGGAACACCCTCCAGTAGGTGGACTGGCCCTGATAGCTATTTCAAGAAAACAGCGTGTTTGACCGTCAATATACGGGCCACTACTGCTCAAGTTCCGGCTCAAAGGTGGAATGCAACACGACAAGCACTAGAGTGGTCCTGTAGCTAAAAACATCAACTACGATGACTCGATAATTAGTTAGTCATCACGACACAGTTGAATTATTATATACATGAGGAAACACTAAATACGTAAGGGTCAGAGTCTCGGAAATGGGAGGCAATCAGGTTACATCCAAGGGAAACGTAACTCTGAATCCTTGGATTAAGTACCCTTCACAGGTATCAAGACACACCCTTCGAAGGGATGAACACAGTGGAAGCTAAAATCATATACAGGTATTAAAAACCTGAACACGATACAGCTCATTTACGGCAGTTAATATAAGATTAAGAGATGGTCCCAGTAGCTACAGCTCACCCCCACGAACTCAGATAATTACAAAACAGTAATTACACACGAGGTAGTCATGATTATCGCGTATAAGATACTCAGATACTGACAGAATAGACACGGCATACTTTGTCATGGGAAGAACCAGGTCCCAGAGCTGAAGTTCAGCCTCTGCAAACTGTGCACACACTGTAGATAATTCATCAAAATCTAAGTTAACACACATTAGTGCCAGTGACCAGGCGTTGAGACTCAACTCCCACAACCACAATAAAATCTTAAGTAGGTGAATACTGTCAACGCGTACATGAGGATTATTATAATCCTGGGGAAATGGTAAACCCGTAGGGTTCCTACAGTGCCTCTGGAATGGGGGTAATCAGACTTGATCCAAGAAAGAGCATAGGTCCAATCCTTGGATCAAGATCCTCTCATCAAACTTCCTTGAAGGGATACATGAGGATTGACATGCCTACCATGTACAGTTACATATTAAGATTCAACAGATACCGTACACCCGTGTAATTATAATATATTAATCTTAACATCTACGCTGACATGTTGTTAGCGTTTAACTATCAGATACGAGAAGCGATACGCCCACTAGTTTCACCCCTAAATATAACATTCACTAATTACTAAGCCAAGGTTAATGTAACGCTCAACTGTGTACAATTAGTGGGAGTAGCTTCGTAATACCTCCTGTCATAACTATTAGAACCATGGGTTATATATACGGTACCTTTGTTATATCTAAACACACACACACACACGTCTTATACATTTGTCAGTATGATATATATTGTGTATAGTATGACACTGTAACAAGCACACCCTCTAACAGTACGGTTTCACTAAGTATCGCTGGCACTCTTCTGCACTACAGTAATATGTTAAATGTTAAGTCACCTTGCACCACTGACACGGATTTTACCATCTGATTATCAGTGTTACTACATATATCGGTCACCACACTCTCCATCACAGCACAAGCTGGTGTAGCGCCAACATAGCACTCGAAAAGCAGTGTAGCAGTACTATTAGCACACGAGCTGTGTAGGAACATCATCACATTGAATAGTGTAGCACCATAGCAAATGACCAGCGTAGCAGTACAACAAATGAGCAGCAGTAGCACCTGGCAAGCCATATTAGCACCATCACTATTTGACAAGCAGTGTAGTATCTTCACAGTACATGAACAGTTGCTAACTCCATCAGAGCACATGAGCAGTGCAACTCCAGAGCACATGAGCAGTGCAACTCCAGAGCACAAGGGCAGTGTAGCACCGTCACAGTACTTGATAAGCAGTGTAGCACCATTACAGCACATGAGCAGTGTAGCGCCATTACAGCACATGAGCAGTGTAGTACCATTACAGCACATGGACAGTGCAACTCCAGAGCACATGGGCAGTGTAGCACCGTCACAGTACTTGATAAGCAGTGTAGTACCATTAGAGCACATGGGCAGTGTAGCACCATTACAGCACAGGAGCAGTGTAGCACCATTACAGCACAGGAGCAGTGTAGCACCATTACAGCACATGGGCAGTGTAGCACCATTAGAGCACATGAGCAGTGTAGCACCATTACAGCACATGCGCAGTATAGCACCATTAGAGCACATGAGCAGTGTAGCACCATTACAGCACATGAGCAGTGTAGTACCATTACAGCACATGAGCAGTATAGCACCATTACAGCACATGAGCAGTGTAGCACCATTACATCACATGAGCAGTGTAGCACCATTACATCACATAAGCAGTGTAGCACCATTACAGCACATGAGCAGTGTAGTACCATTACAGCACATGAGCAGTATAGCACCATTACATCACATGAGCAGTGTAGCACCATTACATCACATGAGCAGTGTAGCACCATTACATCACATGAGCAGTGTAGCCCCATCACAGCACATGAGCAGTGTAGCACCATTACATCACATGAGCAGTGTAGCCCCATCACAGCACATGAGGCAGTGTAGCACCATTACATCACATGAGCAGTGTAGCACCATTACAGCACATGAGCAGTATAGCCCCATCACAGCACTCAGACAAGTTGATGTAGCATTATCACAACACTTGACAAGCCAGTGTAGTACCACCACAACACTTGACAAGCTAGTGTATCATCACCACAAAACTTGACAAGTTACTGCAGCATCACCGCAACACTTGAGAAGCTGGTGCAGCATTATTACAACACTTGACAAGCCAGTGTAACACCACCAAAACACTTGACAAGCCAACACGATGACCGCACATAAGCGGTGCAGCACCACAACACTTGTCAAGCCAGTTTAGCACCACCACAACACTTGACAACCTATTGTAGCACCACCACAACAATTGACAACCTATTGTAGCACCACCACAACACTTGACAAGCCGGTTTAAACACCACCACAACATTCGACTAGCACAACCAAATTGCTTGGTACAATACCGCGAGTTACACTACCTGGATCAGCGCACTCAACACGGGTGTAGGTGGGAGAGCCTGGGTGTAAGACGGGAGTGTAGTGTGAGAGTGGGATGGACACCCACGCGGCGTCCCTCTAACACCAACAACAGCGGCGTGTTAGTCGCCCGTTGCCGCCGGG
>NW_026467653.1:0-5000 GCF_026875155.1 Cherax quadricarinatus
ATTGCGGGGCCACTGAAAAAGCATCCCTGGGGACTCTCACAATACTGAGAAACTGTCACTGCTTGGAAGTGACAGTCCTTACCTAAAATTTTCAGTGCTTGAAAGTATTCCTCTAGGGTTCATCAATCTGCTGGCGGGCGAGTTGCAAGGCGATAGCGTGCAAAGATTTCATTTGTAGGTTTAATATACTGAGACTTGAGGGTTTTGATAGCATCTTCGTAGGTATTACACTCAGAAATAGCCTCATATATCTTAGGTGACACAAAATTGATGAGCAGACTTAGTTTATCTAGATCTTCTTTAGGAAGGGCTCCCAAGAAGTTTTCGAAAGTCTTAAACCAGTGCTTCCATTCCTGAGCAGCCGTTGATAAGCTGGGGTCACAGTCTAGCCTCTCAGGTTTCAGTAAATGCTCCATGTTGTGATGTAGTCTAGTGCAGGATCACCACCAGGTAGCCCAGGATTCTATGTTCAATAAATTGTCCTTTACAATGGATGCATAACTTAATTGATGGGGTTTCAATTTTGCAGAAAAATAACAGACTGGGTGTAAAAGATCAGAAGAGGAGGAAGGTTGTAGAAGAACAGCACGGACTACATACTCTCTGGCATCCACTTGTTAAGTAAAGGGAGCATCAAACACCGGACTCTATAGAACTGGAGAGGAACCAATTAGATGCTTTAGGCGACTAAAGGCTAACTCACTTGTAGCCATCCATTTAAAAGGAACTTTAGAACTTGTAAGTTCAAACAGGGGTGCTACCACTTGTGAAAAATTAGGGCAAAACCAGCGGTAGTAACTGGCCATCCCTAGGAACCTCTGTACCTTTCTTGTCTTGCATTATTATTATTATAATCAAGGGGGAAGCGCTAAATCCAGAGGATTATACAGTGCCTGGGGAGGGGATGTGGAAGGCATTCAGGCTTAATTCGGGGAACTGGAGCACAGATCCAATTCCCTAAATCAAGAGCCCCTCACCAACATCAAGGAACCTTCCTTGAGAGGAGGAGCAGGAAAATTGCATTGACGGGGGCAACCGTGCCTTGTCCTATATTAAATCCCAGGTATTTTATCCAGGCCTGACCAAACTCACACTTGGCAAGGTTGATGGTGAAATGGTGTTCATAGAGCCTTTTCAAGAGTGCTTCCAGCCGAATCAGGTGTTTAGGCCAGTCATCACTGAATACTACTAGATCATCTAGGTAGGCTTCTGTTCCATCATCCGATTCATAAGCCTCTGGAAGGTCGAGGCAGCATTTGCAGAGCCCAAAGGGCATCACCCTCTAGTTAAACAGCCTCCAGGCATGGTGAAAGAAGGAAATCTCTTGAGCTCGGGGCGATAATGGCACCTGATAATAACCATGCAGGAGGCCTAAACGACTGACATACTTTGCACTGGAGATGCTGTCTATAGGTCATCAACCCTAGGAAGGGGGAATCCATCAGGCACCATTAGGGAATTTACTCTCAGATAGTCGGTACACATTCTAAACTTGGGTTTAGAATGCTATGTTCAGTCAAACCATAATTCAACAGGAAACTTATTTCCTCCCAGAGAGCTTTATTCTTTACTGGGCTGACTCTATACATAGCTTGTTTAACAGGAGCAGCTCCTTGCACATCCACATCATGACTCCCCATAGTGCATTGTCAAGAAATATCTCCAAAGAGGCTTCTATAAGTGTAAATCAAGTCTCGGACTTCACTTGCTCTTTCCTCTTCTAAATTACTGAGAAAATCACCAAAGTTCCCATTATCGCCGAGTTTTTTAGTCTAATTTCTATTCCACGGGAACAATCTTCCTTACTGGGGTTGCCATCTTGTGTCCTCACCACAGCAACAGGGGCAAGCCCTTCGTAGTATTTCTTCAGCTGATTTATATGCTAAGTTTGAGTAGACTTCCTGGCATTTTTACCACATAATTTACCTTACTCAGCTTTTTTATCACCTCCATTGGACCCTCATACTTGGGTTTCAAGGTATGGCCTGGCACAAGCTTTAAAGCTAACATATTGTTTGCCACCTTTAATGAACGCTCAACAGCAGCCTTGTCATAACAGTTTCATTTGGATTTGAGCTCGTCTCAGGTTGTCACCAGCCAATTGTTGAGTAAAAACCAAGTGTTCTAGCATTGTCATGGGAGATAACATGAAAAAGGCTCCACTTTTCCAGACCATACGTCTTTTAGCATTACTAATGGTCCTCTGACTGCATGGCCATAAGCTCAAAAGGACTATATCCTAAGCTTTCCTGTTCACTCTCTCGTAAGGCAAGGAGGAGAAAAGGAATACTTTCATCCAAGTCTGTTGAGAACTGCTCACAATATGCCCTCATCATGATCTTAAGGGCTTGGTGAAACCTCTCAATGGCACCCTGGGTTTGGGGACTGTATGCTGTTGAAACAATGGGTTTAGCTCCGACCCTGGACATAGCTTCACAGAAAATATTTGATGTGAAATTCATCCCTCGGTCAGATTGAATCTCCTTAGGGAATCTGAACTGTGTAAAGAATCTAAATAGGACTCTCACAATAGCCTTAGCACTAAACTTGCAGAGAGACACGGCCTCTGGATACCAAGTAGTCATATCCATTATAGTAAGAAGATATTGGTTGCTAAGCCTAGTATTTGGGGGATGTCCCACACAGTCTACTATGAGGCGAGAGAAGGGTTCGCCTTCTATGGCAATAGGTAAGAGGGGCACAGGAGGAGGTTTTTGTGCAGGCTTTCCAATAAGCTGGTAAATAGCACAGTTTCTCAAGTACTCAGTCACGGTATCCTTCATCTTGAAGCTGGAGGTGCTGTCCTGGGAGACAGTAATGGTGAAGCTGGAGGTGCTGTCCTGGGAGACAGTAATGGTGAACGGTCTGGAGATTATGGTCCAGGTAGTCGGGAATTATACGCAGGAAGGAATACATATAAATGACCTCATAGGGGACAGGAGCCGTAGTGGGGAAACAAGTGTAGTCAAAGGTAAGATAAAACCAATATTGCAAACTAGAAATACCACAGGAAATAGCAAACAAGAGGACTCCACTAGCAATAGGAGGATAATTACCAAAAGCAACTGGTGGGAAAAAACCCCCAAAAAAACCCCCCCCAAAAAATTTTTCCCTTTTGGTTTAAGCCCCTTTTCCCCAATTTTTTTTTTCCCCGGGAAAAAGGGGGGAAAAAAAATTAAAAAAATTTTTTTCCCCCCCTTTTTTTTTAATTTTTTTAAACCCCTTTAAATTTTGGGGGAAATTTTGGGCCCTTTTTCCCCCGGGGGGGGGAAAAAAAAAATTTTTTTAAAAAAAACCCCCCAAAATTTTTTTTAAAGGGGGGAAAAAATTTAAAAAAATTTCCCTTTAAAAAGGGCCCCCCAAAATAGAAAAAAAAATTTTTTCCCCCCCCTTTTTTGGGGGGCCCCCCAAAAAAAAAAAAAAACCCCCCCCCCCCCCCCCCCCCCCCCCCCCCCCCCCGGCCCCCCCCCCCCCCCAAAAAAAAAAAAAGGGGGGGGGGTTTTTTTTTGGGGGGAAAAAAAAAAAGGGGGGGGGTTCCCCTTTTTTTTAAAAAAAGGGGGGGTTTTTTTAAGGAAAAGGGGTTGGGGCCTTTTTCCCGGGCCGGGGGGGTTTTTTGGGGGGGGTTTGGGGAAAGGGGGGGTTTTGGGGGGGGGGGAAATTTTTTTGGGGGTTTTCCGGGAAAAAAAATTAAAAAAAAATAAAAAAAAAAAGGGGGGGGGGGCCCAAAAAGGGGGGGTAAAAAAATAAAAAAAAATTTGAAAAAAAAAACCAAAAAAAAACCCAAAGGGGAATTTTTTTAAAAAAAAAACCCCGGGGTTGGGGGGGGGGGTTTTTTAAAAAAAAAAAACCCAAAACCCAAAAAATTAAAAAAAAAAAAAAAAAACCAACCCAACATACTATGCACTTGGGGGACATGGGAATCGGGAAAAAAAAAGGGGGTTTGAAATTTTTTTCCACCCTAGAAAAAAGCCATGCCATGCCCCCTAAATCAAAAAAATGCCCAAAATCCCCCCTGTAAGCTTTTTTACCCGAAAAGGGTAAACCCCTTTTAGTACAGGGAAAGACTGTCATAAACTTAAATTGCCCAGGCACAAACCCTGTTTAAAGGGGGAAAAAAAAGATACAAAAAAATCCAGGCCAAGGGGAAAAACCCGGGTTTGCCCCCAGCCCCCTCAAAAAGGAAGAGGTTTTTTAGTGCCAGGAAGGGAAAAAAAATGGGAGGAAATGGCAGAAAAAGTACACCCCAAACCAAATTTATTCCTTGGGGTAGAAACCACAATCGTGGCCTCCAAATCCAAACCCAAAAGAAAAAGATACTAATTTTTGGAAAAAAAAAAATTTTCCCCCCCCCGTACCAAAAACACCACCCCGTCCCATGACATTCTTCTTTTTCAAATATAAGGGTTTTTAAAACCGCAAAAAACCCAAAAAAATACCTTCATCCCCCTGGGCTGCTTTCAGAGGCAAAGGCAATGTCGCGGTTTCATGAGACCCACCCTAAAGGGGCCCCTTGGCCCAAAGAAAAAAATTTAGATTCCCCGGTTACACCCCAAAGATGTGGGCAGAGTGAACAAGGGAAAAAAGAGGGGTTGGCCTGTAAAATTGAGAGGGACTTGTTGCCACCCAAAATGAATGCCTCAAATGATGTATGGAAGTTTTAGCAAAAGGTCAAAACCAAAAAGACATTTGTAGTCTACAAGCCTCCGGGTGCAACATCCCAGCAATTCCAGGAACAGCTGTTAAAAATTGACTACTGTCTGGAAAATCTCCCAGCTCCTGCACCCAACATCTTGCTCCTGGGGGATTTCAACTTAGGCACCTAAAATGGGGGAAATTTATAGCAAAAAATATTGTTGCAGAAATTTAACACCAGGAGCAGCTCTGATGAAAATTCACACTCACCGAGCTTTTAAAAATCTCTGCACAAAATTCAATTTAAACCAGCAAATAATAGAGCCTACTAGACTGGAGAATACACTAGACCTAAATCTTCACTAACA
>NW_026467653.1:10000-14058 GCF_026875155.1 Cherax quadricarinatus
CGCCCAACATGAAGAGTTAAGAAAAATACTATTTTCTAAGATTAGCTGTATCAGACACTCCATAGTATCACACCCAGATGATCTCAGCCATCACTCTAGAGCCACCACCTTTTGCCGGGCAAATTCTACCCAGGCTTGGTCGAGCAGTCTTCATAGAGAGTGGAAGGTACGCTGATAACTTATGGGAAGTCATACTCCTATAAAATGATCTTAACTGCCTCGTAATCTGCATACTTGTCATAAGGGAAAGCTGCAGTATTGAGCCTTACCTTTAAGAGTGGTGTGAAATAAGGTAGCCCAATGTTCTCGAGGCCATCTCATCCCTCATGCCTGATTCTCAAACATGTCAAAGTGTCCAAGTCTGTTTCACAGAACCTGGGCACTAATGAGGCAGCCCTATGCAGGTCAAAGGTCAAGGTTGGAGAGGTGGACAACTTATTCCTTTCCTCCTCTTTTACTGGAGTGTGATAAAATTAATGAATTTAGAAACAACTCACTCAGAAGTGTTCAAGAAATGGCTAAGTATTTTATCCACAGTGGTATATTGCAGACCATTCTGGAGAAATACCCTGACTTTGCTAGCTGTAAATAAAGCATTACCACATGTGTGCATGTGTGTGTGTGTGTGTGTGTGTGTGTGTGTGTGTGTGTGTGTGTGTGTGTGTGTGTGTGGGTGTGTGTGAGGGTGTGTGTGTGCGTGTGTGTGTGTGTGTGTGTGTTGTGTGGGGTGTGTGTTTACCTGGAGTTTACCTGGAGAGAGTTTCGGGGTCAACGCCCCCGCGGCCCGGGTCTGTGACCAGCCTCCTGGTTGATCAGCGCCTGATCAACCAGGCTGTTGCTGCTGGCTGCACGCAAACCAACGTACGAGCCACAGCCCGGCTGATCAGGAACTGCCTTTAGGTGCTTGTCCAGTGCCAGCTTGAAGACTGCCAGGGGTCTGTTGGTAATCCCCCTTATGTGTGCTGGGAGGCAGTTGAACAGTCTCGGTCCCCTGACACTTATTGTATGGTCTCTTAACGTGCTAGTGACACCCCTGTTTTTCATTGGGGGGATGGTGCATCGTCTGCCAAGTCTTTTGCTTTCGTAGTGAGTGATTTTCGTGTGCAAGTTCGGTACTAGTCCCTCTAGGATTTTCCAGGTGTATATAATCATGTATCTCTCCCTCCTGCGTTCCAGGGAATACAGGTTTAGAAACCTCAAGCGCTCCCAGTAATTGAGGTGTTTTATCTCCGTTATGCGCGCCGTGAAAGTTCTCTGTACATTTTCTAGGTCGGCAATTTCACCTGCCTTGAAAGGTGCTGTTAGAGTGCAGCAATATTCCAGCCTAGATAGAACAAGTGACCTGAAGAGTGTCATCATGGGCTTGGCCTCCCTAGTTTTGAAGGTTCTCATTATCCATCCTGTCATTTTTCTAGCAGATGCGATTGATACAATGTTATGGTCCTTGAAGGTGAGATCCTCCGACATAATCACTCCCAGGTCTTTGACGTTGGTGTTTCGCTCTATTTTGTGGCCAGAATTTGTTTTGTACTCTGATGAAGATTTAATTTCCTCATGTTTACCATATCTGAGTAATTGAAATTTCTCATCGTTGAACTTCATATTGTTTTCTGCAGCCCACTGAAAGATTTGGTTGATGTCCGCCTGGAGCCTTGCAGTGTCTGCAATGGAAGACACTGTCATGCAGATTCGGGTGTCATCTGCAAAGGAAGACACGGTGCTGTGGCTGACATCCTTGTCTATGTCGATATGAGGATGAGGAACAAGATGGGAGCTAGTACTGTGCCTTGTGGAACAGAGCTTTTCACCGTAGCTGCCTCGGACTTTACTCTGTTGACGACTACTCTCTGTGTTCTGTTAGTGAGGAAATTATAGATCCATCGACCAACTTTTCCTGTTATTCCTTTAGCGCGCATTTTGTGCGCTATTACGCCATGGTCACACTTGTCGAAGGCTTTTGCAAAGTCTGTATATATTACATCTGCATTCTTTTTGTCTTCTAGTGCATTTAGGACCTTGTCGTAGTGATCCAGTAGTTGAGACAGACAGGAGCGACCTGTTCTAAACCCATGTTGCCCTGGGTTGTGTAACTGATGGGTTTCTAGATGGGTGGTGATCTTGCTTCTTAGACCCTTTCAAAGATTTTTATGATATGGGATGTTAGTGCTATTGGTCTGTAGTTCTTTGCTGTTGCTTTACTGCCCCCTTTGTGGAGTGGGGCTATGTCTGTTGTTTTTAGTAACTGAGGGACGACCCCCGTGTCCATGCTCCCTCTCCATAGGATGGAAAAGGCTCGTGATAGGGCTTCTTGCAGTTCTTGATGAACACAGAGTTCCATGAGTCTGGCCCTGGGGCAGAGTGCATGGGCATGTCATTTATCGCCTGTTCGAAGTCATTTGGCGTCAGGATAACATCGGATAGGGTTGTGTTAATCAAATTTTGTGGCTCTCTCATAAAAAATTCATTTTGATCTTCGACTCTCAGTCTGGTTAGCGGCTTGCTAAAAACTGAGTCATATTGGGACTTGAGTAGCTCACTCATTTCCTTGCTGTCATCTGTGTAGGACCCATCTTGTTTAAGTAGGGGCCCAATACTGGACGTTGTTCTCGATTTTGATTTGGCATAGGAGAAGAAATACTTTGGGTTTCTTTCGATTTCATTTATGGCTTTTAGTTCTTCCCGCGATTCCTGACTCCTAAAGGATTCTTTTAGCTTAAGTTCGATGTGTGTGTGTGTGTGTGCGCACGTGCGTGTGTGTGGGTGTGTGTGAGGGTGTTGTGCAGGTGTGTGTGAGGGTGTGTGTGTGTGTGTGTGTGCGTGTGTGTGTGTGCGTGTGTGGGTGTGTATGTGCGTGTGTGGGTGTGTGTGTGCGTGTGTGGGTGTGTGTGTGTGTGTGGGTGTGTGTGTGTGGGTGTGTGTGTGTGGGTGTGTGTGAGGTGTGTGTGTGTGGTGTGTGTGAGGGTGTGTGTTTGTGGGTGTTGGTGTGTGGGTTGTGTGTGTGGGTGTGCGTCCTTGTGTGTATGCATATATTTGTACGCTCGTGTGCACATGTCCGTGAGTGCGCCTTCGTGTGTGTATGTGCGTGCGCGCACTAGTGTGGGTGTATGATCCACTTAATATTTGTATTTATAACTCATTTCAATTGTGACCAGTGTGTGGGACGTATCAGTGGTTCATTACTTTGTAATTTGTTCATGACTGTAACCATGTATAGGAGTGAAGCTGATTCATTACCTCTGTAACTTGCCATGATTAGTGACCAGATCTACCTGGAGTTCATTACCTTTGTAACTAGTTCAGCTATCATAACTTTGGGGTCCAGTCACTGGACCCATTATGTACCTTTGTAATCTTTTGACTACCGCCCACAGGATGGGTATGGGGTGCATAAAGATATTAAACTAAAGTGTGTGTGTGTGTGTGTGTGTGTGTGTGTGTGTGTGTGTGTGTGTGTGTGTGTGTGTGTGTGTGTGTGTGTGTGTGTGTGTGTGTGGTGTGTGTGACTCAACAATCAATATTTGCACCAATAACTCATTACAGTTGACCGGGTGTGGAAGTGTGAATTGCTCATTACTCTATAATTTGTTCATGATTGTAGCCAAAGTATAAACCTAAGTAACCATTCTACAGAATTAATTACCTTTGTAACTTGTGAGCTCATTACCTTTGTACCTAGTTCAGCTATCAAAACTTTGGGGGCCCAGTCCCTGGACCCATTACGTACCTCTGTAATCTGTAAATACCTTTGTAACTTGTCATGATTGTGACCAGACTTACCTGGAGTTCATTACCTTTGTAAATTGTGAGTTCATTACCTTTGTAAATTGTGAGTTCATTACCTTTGTAAATTGTGAGTTCATTTCCTTTGTAAAGTGAGTTCATTGCCTCTGTAACTGCTCAGCTATCAAAACTTTGGAGTCCAGTCCCTGGACCAATTATGTACCTCTGTAACTTTTGACTACCCCCCCACAGGGTGGGTATGGTGTGACTACCGCCCACAGGGGTGGGGGATGGGGTGCTAATAAACTTATTAAACAAAATCTCTTTTTGTCTCCTCG
>NW_026467654.1:0-12364 GCF_026875155.1 Cherax quadricarinatus
TGGGGGACCCACGACCATGTTGAGCATAATCCCTTTCCTCATCTCAAAAACTTTCCTAAAATACCCCTTTCGTCCGCCCAAAGGGAAGTTGCGTAACTTGATCCATGTATAATCCCGTGAAACATCACTTTCCTTACCTAACAGCTGTTACAAAACTTTTCGTCTAAAACCGGGTCCAATTTTGGAGGGGGAAGGACAGGGAAAAAAAGCCCCAAACAGGGAAACAGTCCAAAAAAACCCCAAGGCAAAAGGGAAACCAACCTGTGCACAATATCACCGGTACTGCTGGCAGGGGAAATCTGGAAAAAACAATGGGACTGCAACTATACCACCCTAGGAAAATGCCATGCCCAAGACAACAGGAAAATGCAAACCCCCTTCCTGTAACTTTTTCACCCCCGAACTGTGTACCTCTTCATACGGGAAAAGACTGTCTATAACTTAAATTGCCAGGCAAAACCATCAAAAGGGACAAAAAATCAAAACATCCGGGCCAGGGAAACCTGGGTGGGCCACACCCCTTTAAAGGGGGAGGGGTTTTTTTAGTGCCAGGAAGGAAAAAAAACGGCGGGAAAGGCAGAAATCGACACCAAATCCGTCATTCCTGGAGTGGAACCCAGCGATGGCCTCCACTCCAAACCAACAGATCGATACAAAAGCCGGAAAAAAAAAACCCCCCCCCCTACCAACAAACCACCAGTCCCCCATAACATTTTTTCTTTTCAAAAAAAAGGGGCTAAAGCCAGCAAAAAAACAACAAAATACCTTTTAATCCGTGGCTGCTTGCAGGAGGCAAAGGCAATGTTCGCGGCTTTCATGGAACCCCCATAAAGGATCACTTGGACAACGAAAATGGACCCAGGTTCAAAACCCAACAGATGTGACGAAATGAACAGGCAAAAGGGGGGGGGTTTTTGGCCCGTACATTGCAGAGTCATTGTTTTACAGAACTTAAATCCTCAAATATTAGTGGGGAATTTTAGCGTAAAGGTCAGAACCAAAACCTACATTGTGATAGTCTACAAGCCTCCGATGCAACATCCCAGCAATTCCCGGGGAAAAGCGTTTAAAAAATTTACCACTTGCTGGAAAACCTTCCCGCCCCACCCAACATCTTCCCTTGGGGGGGTTTAAGTTTAAAGGGACCTAAAATGGGGGAATAACAAATAATATTGTTGCAGTAATAACACCGGAGGCAGCTTGAGAAAACCACACTCACCCCCGGCTTTAAATCCTGCACAAAATCAATTTAAACCAGCAAATAATAGGCCTACTAGATGGAAATACACTAGAAACCCCATCTTTACTAACAATGATGACTGATAAAAATATCACCATATCAAAAACAATATACTCAATCACAACAAATTGAGGTTTCAGTCGTATGCGGGGGACCCCAACCGACATAATGAGTTTTAGTCACGAGGGAGCATTCACCAAATTTAACTTCAATAACAAAAACAAAAAAGGGGGACCAAGTAAACCAATCCAACCGATAAACTGGAAGAAACAAGCAACACAACCCCAACTTATGCCAGAACGCCGGGCCCTGTAACACGGCTTTTTTCCCTAAAAAAAAGGGGGAGAGAAAAACAAAAGAGACAGGGCCCTTTTAACAGGCGACGGAAAAGAATAACAAGCGGCTAAAAGGGGTCAATAATCTGAAATGCGTAGGGAACACTGGTCAGAAATAGCAACATCGAACTTAACCCTAAAAGAATCCTTTGGGATCAGGAATGCGGAAAAACTAAAACCCATAAATAAACGAAAGAAACCCAAAGTATTTCTTCTCCTAGCCAATCAAAATCGAGAACAACGTCCGTTTTGGGGCCCCACAAACAAGAGGGGTCCACACAAGACAACAAGGAAATGAGTGAGCTACTCAAGCCCAATTGACTCAGTTTTTAGCAAGCCGCAAACCAACGGGAAGTCAAGCAAAAGAATTTTTTTGAGAGAGCCAAAAAATTTGATTAACACAAGCCACCCGATGTTACCTACGCCAAATGATTCAACAGGGCGATAAATACACCCCATGCACTCGCCCCGGGGCCAGACTCAGGAACTCTGTGTTCAACAAAAACGCAAGAACCCCTACACGAGCCTTTCCATCCTATGGAGGGGGGCAGGACACGGGGGTCTCCCTCATTACTAAAAACAACAACATAGCCCCACTCCACAAAGGGGGCAGTAAAGCAACAGAAAAAGAACTACAGACCAATCACAAAACTCCCTATCATAAAAATCTTTAAAGGGGTCCAAAGAAGCAAGTCACCACCCATCAGAAACCCATCAGTTACACAACCCGGGGCAACAGGGGTTTTTAGAACAGGTCGCTCCTTCGTCTCAACTATTGGACCACTACGACAAGGCCAAAATCACTAGAAGAAAAAAAGAATGCAGATTAAATATACAATTTTGCAAAAGCCTTCGACAAGTGGCCATGGCGTAATAGCCCAAAATCGTGCTAAAGGAATAACGGGAAAAGTGGGCGAGGGTCTAAAATTTTTCCCTCCTAACAGAACCAGAGAGTAGTCGCAACAGAGAAAAATTCCAGGCAGCTGGGTGAAAAGCCTGTTCCACAAGGCACATACTCCTCCCACTTGTTCCCACCTTATACCGACATAAAAAGGATGTCAGCCACAGCACCGTGTCTTCCTTTGCAGATGACACCCGAATCTGCTGACATGTCTTCCATTGCAGACACTGCAAAGCTCCGGCAGACTCAACCAAATCTTTCAGTGGCGCAAAAAACAATATGAAGTTAAACGATGAAAATTTCAATTACTCAGATATGGAAAACATGAGGAAATTAAATCTTCACAGAGTACAAAAAAAATTTCGGGCCCAAAAAAATAGAGCAAACCCCAAACGTCAAAGACCTGGAGTGATCATTCGGAGATCCCCCTTTCAAAAACCAAAATTTACAATCGCATCTGCTAGAAAAATGACGGGATGGAAAGAGAACCTTCAAAACTGGGGAAGGGGGCCAAAGCCCATGATACACTCTTCGGGTCACTTTTCTATCTAGGCGGGAATATTGCTGCAACAACAACAACCTTTCAAGGCGGGTAAATTGCCGACCTAGAAAATGTACAGAAAATTTTTCACGGGCGCAAAAACGGAATAAAACCCTCAATTTTTGGGGAGCGCTTGAGGTTCCTAAACCGTTTTCCCGGGAAACCGGGAGGGAGAATAAAATATATATACACCTGGAAAATCCAGGGGGGACTATACCGAAAACTTGCAAAAACGAAAATCACCCATACGAAAGCAAAAGACTTGGCAGACTGCACCATCCCCCCAATGAAAAGCAGGGTTCCTAGCACTTTAAGAGCCCATACAATAAGTGTCAGGGGCCCGAGACTGTTAAAACTCCCCCCAGCACACATAAGGGGGTTTACCAACAGACCCCTGGATCTTCAACTGGCACTGGACAAAGCACCTAAAGTCAGTTCCGGATCGCCGGGTGGGGGTCGTAGTTGGTTTGCGTCAGCCAGCGCAACAGCCTTTTTGATCAGGCTTGATCCACCGGACCCGGTCTCAGCCCGGGCCGGGGGGCGTTGACCCCCGGAACCTCCCAGTAAACCCGGGTATACCATCCTCTCCAGACAGTTGTCGACCTTTATTAATGCATTACCAAAAACTCTTAAAGAGGCAATCACCTCATAAAATATTTTGGCTCAAAAAATTAATCATTTTAACTTTCTTCAGAATACTCTCTAATTTTTTTCTAATATGAGATGGAAGGTGTTCATGCCTGGATGTTTTGGACCGTCCATTTATGAGGCCCATTTGCTTTTTTCAAGAAAAAGGGGAGGGGCAACATTGCCATCTTTTCCTATTATTTTATTATACTTTTCCAAGGGCCAAATTTAAAAGGGGGGGACCTATTTAAACCACTAACAAACTTTTCCCTTTCCTGTTGCCTAAGTTCTTCGTTCTATTCCTTGCTTTTTTTAGTGCAGCTTGGAACGTCTAAAGGGGTCGGGGTTCTACATTCACGGTATGCTTTACCAACCCCTAGCGCACGTGTTAGATTGGTAGCTCTGGATCATTATAAAATTACTTTAGTTTTTTATTATTTATAGGGGAAAGGGTCTTTGTTCCTTTTGCGCCCATTTTGATCTTGAGAACACACTCAATAGTGGTAATTAAATTATCATTAAATTTTTGTTGCCAATGGGCTCGTTTTCTTAAAACCTTGATCCAAGTGGTTAATAAAGTTGTCTCTGTTTTCTGGTTTGAGAATAATTTTTCCTCCTTCTGTATTTAGCTCCTTGTTGCGGAATGTATCAAGATTGACATTGTTATTCTTGGGAATGATCAGATATATCATCAACTAGACGAGTCATGCACATATATAAAGTATTAAATCCAAGACACAGACTATATCCCCCAAAATGTGAGTAGGCCAGTGTTCCCACAATTCGAACATTTCATGCTCTTTGCAATTTCACTATTTAAATTCCTTTGGGTGTTTGTTATAGACCCACCAATATTCTTATGTCGGGCATTAAAATCTCCAAGAATGAGGGGAGGTTCACTATTATGGATCGGGAAAACATCAGTCAAGCTGGTTCGCTGGGGCAAAAAAATTTAAAAATGTTTATGGAAAAATCCCCTCAATACTTTGACACCAGATCGCATGTTAAATCGACTCTGCAAGAAAAGGATAAAATGTACAAGTTCTTTTTTACATACATCAACAACATTTGGGTTACCTTGGGTTATAAGCTGCATATCCGGGCAATTTTTGGTGGAGGTTCTCCATCTTTCAATCCTTCCCTGCAAACAATGACACAATATTTTTGGTTCAAATATGATGTAAGTCAGGCAACCGCTTCCTGATGGAAGCAATGTTCCATGAAAAGATTTATAAGTACCCCCTTTGGAGTGAGTTATTACAATCTCTTGCTCAAAGATGGAAAAAACCTATTAGTTTTGACTACAGTGTGCAGGCACTTAAAGCAAATAGCATAGTTTGTACCTTTATCTAGGACCTTTTTTTTTTTAACATTTTTTCGGCATCTTGACAGCCATTTAAAAGGCAAGTTTTAAAGGCAAGAGTCAGGGGTTTCTTTCTTAAAAATTGTGGAAGCTGAACGGGGATTGCTGCACTTTTGACATCATCACCATGCTCAAGGCATCATCCTGATTACATATATTTTATTAAATTTGTCGGGTTGTTCAAAGGGCTCAATTTTTTTTTCGGAAATTTGTTATAATATGAGAAGGCCAGGCGAACCCAATGCCTCTCGGAGGATGGCACTTCGGGTTTTAGTGCTTTTTTTAACACCTACACCTTAAGGGGTACCATGGTTACATTAGGTTCCTGTGGTGCCTGGGCAAGGCTGCTTCATCATTCTTGCAGTAGGTCCTTGCATCTGTCTATCTCCCAATTTCCAGGGGCTTACCTTGTGGTGTCCGCTGACTGTTGTAGTTGTGTGTTTTGGGGAAAAATACGAACTCATCCTCATATTCAGTGTACCCATAGGTATCAGTATGGCAGACCAGTAGTTCCCATGTGCTAGCAGGGAGGGCTACTCCTCCACAGCTGGTGTGTGTGAGGGCATTCTGGTATACCAGAACCCTTTTGCAGTGGGGTTGGGGGTTCTTGCACACTTTGCAGAGGTTCGGGCTCGGTCGTGGGTAGACTGATGCCTCATCCTCAGTTAACCATTAAAGGATGTTATCAGGTTTACATCGAAGGTTTTTTCGGTTCTGACTGCAGCCCCTTGGGGGAAAACTGAACCCCCAACTTCTTCCCATTAATAACTTAAATTTTTGGCGTCAAGGCCTACTGTCATTCTCTAGTGGAATTTTCCCCAGCACCTTACCACCCCAAAAATGTAATATTCCACAGTCTACTGCAACATGGCCATAGTGTGGTTTTTTGTAACACCCTTTTTGGGGGGTAGGTACCTTCGATGTTTAGGAAACGTAAACGATGCACCCAGAATTTCGGGGGAGGGGCAAGGACCTACCCAACTGGCAAAAAAATTTGGGAAAATTTCCTTTAATTTTTTTTTGGGCTTATGATATGCTCCTGGAGTCAGATGGAATGGGTCCATGTAGAGAGGGGATCCAAATTTTTATAATCAAAAAAAAGCGCAACCCCAAGGGGGATCCCAAACCCGCGGGTAGGGGGAAAGGGAAACGAGGGTATTGGATGGCAAATGGAGGAGGGGTATCATAGGTTACAGAAAAAAGCGGGGGAGGGGATAGTATGGGGGGAGAGGGTATCAAGAGATTAAGTAAAAGGGGTAAAGGGATCAGAATTTTGAATAAAATCTTGTCAAAAAGTCAATGGAAGTCTGGATGAAAGGGGGGTCCAAACAGGAGAAGGGAAGGTAAAGAGAGAGCAGCAGAGCGAAGACAGACAAGGTAAAAATTCTGCGTGCTCGTTGATAAAGTGGGGAAATCCAAAAATGTGGCTGACTGATAATGGAAGTTGGCAAATTTTCCAAGGGACAGGCCCTCTCCATGAGATACCATGAGTAAGGGGCAGTATGGCCAATGCGAAGACGGGAGAGAGTTCTCCCAACCTCACACTGGTGATAAGAAACGGCCAGTAACCTATACTCGGGTTTTGTAATTGAAGTTTTTGCCGAGCATAGTAGACCAAATTTTGCCAATGGGGGTAAGTTGGGAAAATATTGCAGCAAAATATCCGTAAATGGAATACCTCACATGAAACAGGGAGGTCAGTACTGCTGACCGCGCAGCAGTGTGGCCTGTTCATTTTCCCGTACGCCCAAAATACCAGGACCCAAAAAAAAACAATATCTTTGCTTGGTAAAGATGCGGCGTAGCAAAGTTGGATACGGAGGACTAAGGGGGGAGGTGATCAAATTTTTGTATAGCCTGTAAAACACTAAGGAGTCTGAGACAACCAAAATATACACAGGCATAGATGCAATACATAAGGGTGCAAGGGTGGCATACAATTCAGCCCTTAAAAATACTAGCCAAATGTAAATGCCCTTTACACGCTGTCCGGAACACGCTGCGAATCCCCACGCCATCAGAAATTTAGGCCATTGTGTACACAGCAATGGGAAGAAATGAAGTGAAAATGGTCAAGAAAAAGAGAGCGAGAACGACCGTAGACAGTTGGGCTTTCGAGCAAGGGAGAGAGAAAGAACAAATCGAACAGCTGGGAAATTTCCCCGGGGGGTAGGGAAAAATGAGATGCTACATGTACATAGAAAAGGGGGTAATTGAAGAGAAGCAAGAGCAAATGAAGGTGAAAGAGAAGGGATGGAGTAAACGGGGCGGCGAACAAATAATGCTACTAATATCCGTGACCATTTTATAAATGGAAGATTGCGGAATCATAAGCGTACATATAGCGAAGGCAATGGGGATCACGGGATCGGGGAAAAGGGTGGAACGTTTGCTTCTGCATAAGGCTCTCGACAGGGGGAAAAGCGAAAAGCACCAAGGCATAAACTAATCCTTGGTGATGAAGGGTTTTAAAACTAAGAGAGTGCAGGGGAAAGCCGCTGAAAGATCGGTCACCATAAAAAAAGTTTCGATAAGGGTGGAATGAGGGGAAGGAGGTTGACACACTCCCCATGAAAAAATGAGCAAGGGTTTTTTAAGAAGGTTCAGCCCCTTGGCAAAAAATTTTCTTTAGAGAGGTAATGTGAGGTTTTTCCCGGATAACCTACGCAAAGAGGGGGCCCAGAAACTTGACTGTATCACGTTTTAGGGGTAAAAGGGAGCCATAGAGGTACAAAGGGTGACGGGGAGAAGAGCGTCATGAAAGTAATTTGGGTGTTTTATGCTGGGGAAAAATTTTAAACCCACTGTGGGGGCCCAATTGGAAACACGGTCGACTGCATCGGGAAGAAAATGTAATAAGGGGACAGTCAGCACCTGCACAGGCAATAGCGAAGTCATCCAAACATAAGTATGACCAAATTTTTTGTGGAAACGGGGGCCAAATTTAAAAACAAAGGGAAAAAGTTGTGCCGAACCCCATCCCCGGGGGGCACCTTCAGCTTGGATAAAGTCCGGGGGGACACATTATAACCCCCAACACGGAAATGCCTGTCATTAGTGTTTGTGGGTGGTGTGAGGGTGTGGTGACTCACCATTTTGTGGTTTCAGGGTCGAGTCCAGCTCCTGGGCCCCGCCCCCCTTCCGGTTGCTCGGGGGGCCCCTCTTCCCCCCCCATGAGCTTTATCAAACCTCGTCTTAAAACTGTGTTGGTTTTCCGCCTCCACTAGTCATTTTCTAGGCCTTCCACCCTTTCAACTCATGACTAAGAAATACTTCCTACTATCCCTGACTCATTTGTGTCTTCAAAATTCCAATTTGGGGCCCTTTTTTCTGTGTCCCCTTCCCGGGAAAATCCTGCCTTTGGGCCAACCTTTTCTATTCCATGCAGTATTTTTTTATTCGTTTTCATGTTCCCCCCACCCTCCTGTCCTCCCCCGTGTCGCAGGGGCCCATTTTCCCTTTTAAACTTTTCTTCATAGGGCATTCCCCTTAGCTCGGAAATAACCTTGTTGCAAACCTTTTGTATTTCTCTAGTTTCTTGACGTGCATTTTCAAGTTGGGTTTTCCAAAAAGGTCGCATAATCCCCTATGGGCCGACATACAAGGTGTCAGTGTCTTAATGTTTCCCTTTTAAAATATCGAATGCTGTTTTCAGGGTTTGCCAGGCGCCCCAATGCTGCAGCAGTTATCGATTGATGTGTGCTTCCGGAGCATGCTTGGTGTTATACTCACCCCAAATCTTTTTTTCCCTTGAGTGAGGTTTGCAGTCTTTGGCCACCTCCCATACCGTCTGTGTCTTCTTGGGCCCCTTCCCATCTTTATGCTTTTTATTTGGCAGGGTTAAATTCAGAAGGCCATTTTGCTGGACCAGGTGTCCGTCTGTCCAGGCTCTTTTTAATCCCGCCTGGCCTCATCAGATTTAATTCTCCTCATTAACTTCACATCATCTGCAAAAAGGGGCACTTCTGATCTAAAAACCCTTCCGCATTCGTTCACATATACCAAAAATAGCACTGGGCCAGGACCGACCCCTTGGGGACCCCGCCTCACAGGTCCCACTGGATACATATTTCTACCCTGACCGTTTTTGCCCTCCCTTGTCAGTATTCCGATCCATTCAGTGCCCCTTTCCCGTTATATGGCCTGATGGTGTGTGGGTGTTGGTTGTGTGTGTGGGGGTGCGTCCCTTGTGTGGATGCATATATTTGTACGCTCGTGTGCACATGTCCGTGCATGCCCCTTGTTGTGTATGTGCGCGCGCGCACTGTGTGGGTGAAAAGGGTCCACTTAAATTTTTTATTTTTTGACCTTAAATTTGACCAGGGGTGGACGTATCAGTTTCATACTTTGTAATTTGCTCTACTGGGAAGATTATGGAGTGAAGCGATTCATTACCTCTGTAACTTGCCATGATTTGACCAGACTACCTGGATTCATTACCTTTTGTAACTAGTTCAAACAAACATAAATTTGGGGTCCACACTGACCCATTATGTACCTTTTAATCTTTTGACCCCGCCCACAGGGGGTTTTTGGGGGGCTAAAGATATTAAAAAAAAGTGTGTGTGGTGGTGTTTGTGGTGTGTGTGTGTGTGTTGGGTGTGTGTGTGTGTGTTGTTGTGTGTGTGTTGGTTGTGTTGACTCAAAAATCAAAATTTACACCAATAACCACTACATTTGTGACTGGGTGGGAAGTGTGAATTGCTCATTACTCTATAATTTGTTCAGATTTTTACCATGTATAAACGTAAGTAACCATTCTACAGAATTCATTACCTTTGTAACTTGGAGCTCATTTCCTTTGTACCAGTTTTAGCTATCAAAACTTTGGGGGGCCCCGTCCCTAACCCTTACGTACCTCGTAAACTGTAAATACCTTGTAACTTTCATGATTTTTGGGCCAACTTACCTGGAGTTCATTACCTTTGAAATTTTGAGTTCATTACCTTTTAAAAATTTTGAGTTTTATTACCTCTTAAATTGCCACTATCAAAACTTTGGAGTCCACCCTGACCCCAAATTTTGTACCCCTTTTGTAATCTTTTGACTAACCGCCCCCACAGGATGGGTTTGGGGTGCATAAAAACATATTAAACTAACTGCAGTTAAAAATTTTTTAAGGAAGGATGGTAATTTCCTCGAAGGGCCCAGGGGGTGGGCTTTTCTAAAAATTATACCTCCAAGTTGTGTCATATGCCTTCTCAACGTCAAAAAAATGGCAATAACTGAGTGGTTATTTTGCAAAGGCATTACGAACATACGTACCAAGCGTATAAGGGTCTATGTAAACTCCCTTACGAAAAATATATTTGACAGGGAGAGAAATTTGTGGCTCAAATACCCACTAAACGCTATTTACTAGGCGTTCCACACTTTGCAATCTGCACTGGTAAGAGCAATGGGACGATTAAGGGGGGGTTTCATGTCCCGTAGTGCCTGGTTTGCGGAAAGGGAGAACAAAGGCGGGTTTCCCCCAGCTGTGGAAAAACTCCTTGTGACCAAATAAGATTTTAAAAAGGCAAAAAACTGCAAGGGGTGACTGATGAAAATTTGTACATACAATATAATTCTTGGGCCCCCCGCCGATGACGCAAGCTGAAGTTTCCTCCAGTTTCTTGAAGGGGTAAAAGGACATTAACTGTTCTTCTCGAAGAAGAGAAATCCAAGGTTTCAAATCTCTGGCAGACTTTGAGGAAAGAAATGAGGGGGATAGAAGGAGTCCCGAAAATACGACCAGATATTGCCAATTTCATTGGCACACTAGTGGGGTTTTCTATATCAACACCAGCAACCCACAGAAAAAAGGAGCCGGGCAGGGGAATACTTTCCATCAGTTTTTCGTACTTTTTTTCCAGACTGCACTCATAAGGAAGCAAGGGGGATTTTGAGACATAATCTCCTGCCAGCAAGTGCGTTTAGCATCACGGAATGACACGGCGAGCGATCGCACGCTTCTGCTTAAATTCAAGAAGTCTCTCTGTGGTTCTATTGTACCGGTACCTGCCCCATGCAGAGCGTTTCAAACGTATTGCACGAGCACAAGCAGGAGACCACCAAGGCACGCATTTCTGAGAATGCCTGCCCGAAGTTTGGGGTATAGAATGAGAAGCTGCGGTTAAAACGGAGGACGAGAAGAGGTGTAAAAGCTCATCAATGGAGGACGAAGAAGGAACCTCTCTAAAAACAGTTAGGTGTGAATAAAGGTTCCAATTTGCCTGATCAATTGCCAGCGTGGGATGTGAAGAGGTGGTGAATATGAAGGGGAAGTAAGAATGATTGGGAAATGATCGCTGTCATGTAAGTCCGGAAGAACAGACGAAGTGAAGTCTAATGTGGCGGAGGAAGAGCAGACTGAGAGATTGATGCAAGAGAGAGTGTGAGTCCGAGGATCAAAATGGGTGTGAGTACCTTTATTTAAAACATGGAGGGGGTGGATGGCAAGAAAAGCCTCTAACTGAATGCCACGGGAATCACAGTGAGACCCCCCAGAGGAAATGTGGGCATTAAAATCACCAAGTAACAGAATCGGTGGTGGTAATGACGAAACAAGAAAAGGGAATATCCGGGAAAAGATAATGCCCGAGAAGGAGAGAGATATAAAGAACAGAGCGTATACCCACCTATGCAAGTGGATACGGGCTGCTGTGTAATGCAGCAAAGTAAAAACAAATAGCTGATGGTTAACGGAATATCAGTGCGTAGAAGAAGGGCACTTTCATTAAAGGTCCCATCAGGAAAAGGATCTGAAGAATAAAAATAAATTATAGCCTGAGATGGGAGAGATAACAGCAGTGTAATTTTGGTTTTCCCGTAAGCAAACACCAACAGGGGAAAACTGGGAGAGTAACAGCTGAAGCTCACCCTGATTACCCCTGAGGCCACGTATATTCCACGTAAATAGGCCATGATTGGCAATGATAAAGTACCTGAAATCCCACAGGGAAGGGTTCCTTCGGGCTAGAGGGGTTAGAAAAGTCCACATGCGGAGGCAGTGGAAAACGTTCAAGCAGCGAAGGAACGGGCGCTGTGAAGAAAGGAGTTGCGCAGATGGAGTAGAGGAAAAAGAAAAGGGGCGGAAAGGGGGGATCAGTGTCCATTTTATGGTTTGGTCTCTGCAATATATTCAGAGATTGTTTTTAAGTGTTTCAGAATTCAGGGGACGTCGTATGGGAGACAATTTGGAAATGGTAGGGGGAGGATGAGTAAAGACTGGAACTGTAATGGACTGTACCAAGGTAGGGGGGGCAAAAGGGTGGAGGGAACTGGAGAAATGTGAAAAGGGGACAGAAGAGGGAGAAACCTGGGGGGTGTCGAAGAGGAAGAAACTTGGGAGGGAACAGGGGGGGAAGGTACAGTA
>NW_026467655.1:0-5000 GCF_026875155.1 Cherax quadricarinatus
GGTTCACCCGATTTTAACATCTAGAGCACGAAAAATTCTCCCATTATTCACAACGTGTTATTTCAATTCAAACAAAATGGCGACTGCCCTTCTGTGCAGACGCAGGCTTTCCCATTTTCTATGACAAATTTTTATTAATACAATATAGGTCATCTATTTATCTATAAATTACCGTATTTTCGGAAAATATACAATATTTTCCACAGGACTTATAGCGTTCCCATTAGTTTAGATGTTTGACTGAGTATATACGAGCAGTGAAAGGTCTCTGTACGTTTTCCAGTGCAACAATCTCGCCACCATGGTTAATTAACCATCATGGTTACTTACCCACCATGGTTACTTGACCATCATGGTTACTTCCCCACCATAGTTACTTGACCATCATGGTTACTTGCCCACCATAGTTACTTGACCACCGTGGTTGTTTGCTCACCATGGTTACTTGACCAACATGGTTACTCGACCACCATGTTTACTTATCCACCATGGTTACTTGACCACCGTGGTTACTAGCCCACCGTGGTTACTTGACCACCGTGGTTACTTGACCACCGTGGTTACTTGACCACTGTGGTTACTTGACCACTGTGGTTACTTACCCACCGTGGTTACTTACCCACCGTGGTTACTTGACCACCGTGGTTACTTGACCACCGTGGTTACTTGCCCACCGTGGTTACTTGCCCACCGTGGTTTCTTGGCCACCGTGGTTACTTGACCACCGTGGTTACTTGACCACCGTGGTTACTTGCCCACTGTGGTTACTTGCCCACCGTGGTTACTTGACCACCGTGGTTACTTGACCACCGTGATTACTTGACCACTATGATTAGTGGCGCCTTGCGTAAAATGTGCCATAGTGAGATCCTTCTTCCAGTACCAAGATGGCGGTATTAAGATGGTGATGGTGGTGAGTTAAGGGTGATAGTGATGAACGGAGAGTGATGTAGCAAGGGTTATGATAGTGGTGGTTCAATCCAGTGATCAATCTCTGCGTGTATGGTACTGACTGCAGTGATGTGATAGTTTTAGTGACAGCGTTAACATGTCTCGCACTGAATTCTTCTGTTAACTGAACTCTCCGTTTATAAAACCACATACAGTGCTATTAACACACATGAAGCTATTTCTGACATCTGTGATGTGCTGAGCACGCTTTAAAATTCTGAATACATCTGCAAAGAACTGATGATACATTGCGATACTCGGAAATTATTTGTAATGTTAAGTTGTCTGCAGTATTTTACAGTGGAAGAAACCTGATGATGAAGGGTTCTTGATCCAAGCAATTGGAACTATCTTCCCTTTCCATTAACATGCCTGATACCTTCCATTCCCAGGTGTTCTATGACCCGCCGAGGTATGGTGTTTTCCTTTACTCGTCATCGCTGCCAAATATAACATTCTGTTTATTTTCATTACAAACATAAATAAAAACCAGCCCTTGAGACAATTGCCTACTCTGAGGTCGGTTCACAGTTTACAAAAACAACACAGATGAGGGAATATACCATGATCACAAACAGCTATCACGTGCTGTGTGTAGTCATCTCTACCATCACGTCTCATCAGCTGTTTTTCTTACCTGGTCAAGCAAGCACTGCCACTCACACACGTTTCTTCTCAATTTCTCTCATAATTATACAGCTAATTTTACCATACAAACTTAGAATTTATTTTTTGAAATCCTAAAAAATAATGTATTACAGGCACTGCGCGTTCTGTAAAAGACATCCCCATAAATGCTAAGCTCAGTCTCCTCTACTTCGTGCAAATAAAAGGATTAATTAGTACAGCGTTGAAGAGTTGATGTCGATCGGAGGAGGCATTCACAAATCGCAGGAAAATTCATATACCAGTTTTTTCAATATTAGTGGTAAATTGGCACCTATACTGTCCAAGACTAATTTGAACTTTCCATTATGACCCTAGTAGGTTTAGCGCTTCCTTTTGATTATAATGAAGTTTCCATGAAAAATACCAGTTGTATAAGTTTAAAGCCGATAAGAAGTAACATTCTTTACTGTGACAGCAACTTATCTTTCTATGAAATACGTCACTTTTTCACATAGGGTTTGCAGCAAATTTCTTAGGTTAAGTCAGGTTACAGCGGACAAACTATAAGATCAATGGCGATAAAGACTTCCGCCGCTGAACAGAAAATGGTCACCCGCTGTGCACAACTGACTGTAACTGTTAATGACTCACCAACAGTTACCAATTGGACTGCTGTAACAACAGTGCCATCATGTCTGTGGTTAAGATGACGAGCTGCTCACAGAGACTAATATTCCAAAGTACACCAGCACTTTGGAATATTGAAGTTGCTCAGAAGTTGTATTCAAAGTTATCAGCTCTCAAGGTTTGAAGCCGATCGGATGAAACATTCAAGAATTGTTGCTCGAAAAATCAGTATTTCATTTTTTCAAGTTCCTTAAAAAAATGGCAAATTTACAGCTACACACCCCAAGATGCATCCAAACTTTTTTTTTAAGAAAGATACACCAGCATTTAGGTTTGAAGCCAGTCATAAGAGGCATTCTTAAATCTTTTCCAGTAATAAAACTGACAAATTAAAACTTATACAACCCAAAATCAATGTGAAGTTTTCTTAGTAAAAAAAAAAGAAAAAAAAAAGCAGTGAAAGGTTAATTAGAGCCGGCCAGAAGACGCATTCTTCCGTTATCAGTTATCGCACAGAATTCAATTATTACAGATTTATTAAACTTGTTAGCAAATTGCAACTTATGAACAGGATGATACCCAAAAGGTCTCATTTTTATAAAATGTAACAGGCATTGAAGACTAGCCCTTTTGGGTATAGCGCTTGGTTTTGATATAATAACAATAATTAAAGACTAAAGCCGTTGAAGAGAGACATGCTGAAGTTATCACATGGAAACCAAAATCAGGACTGTTTTGTATATAAATTGACAAAAATAACCTGCATATGTCAATAGTTGCATGAACCTCACCCTACTTATAATTCATGGGTGTTACCTGGTGTATACCTGGAGGGGGTTTCGAGGGTCAACGGCCCCGCGGCTCGGTTGATCAGGGTCTGATCAACCAGGCTGTTACTGCTGGCCTCACGCAAACTGACGTAAGAATCACAGCTTGGCTGATCAGGTACTGTCTTTAGGGGCCCGTCCAGTGCCTTCTTCAAAACAGTCAGGAGTCTATTGGTAATCCCCCTTATGTATGCTGGGAGGCAGTTCAACAGTCTTGGGCCCCGTGGCGTCCCTGCTTTTCACTGGGGAAATGTTGCATCTCCTGCCGAGTCTTTTGCTTTCATAGGGAGTGATTTTCGTGTGCAAGTTTGGTACTAATCCCTCTAGGGGATTAGTGTATATTATCATGTATCTCTCTCGTCTGCGTTCCAGGGAATACAGATCAAGGGCTTTCAACCATTCCCAGTAATTTACGTGCTTTATCGTATTTACATGTGCCGCGAAAGTCCTTTTTGTACACTCTCCAAATGAGCAATTTCGCCTGCGTTGAAAAGAGGGCAGTTAGTGTACAGCAGTATTCCAGCCTAGAGAGAACAAACGATTTGAAGAGAATCATCATGGGCTTGGCATCCCTAGTTTTGAAGGTTTTCATTATCCATCCTATTATTTTCCTAGCAGATGCGGTAGATACATTATTGTGGTCTTTGAAGGCGAGATCCTCTGACATTATCACTCCAAAGGGGCCTGTCATCCAGGTAATTGTTGCTTTTTTGTTTGCCGTCAGATTTCCTTCAGTTTTGGTGCACAAGACAAAGTATTTTCTCTATTTCCTGTAAATATTTATCAATAAGATACCTCAAATAACAACTGAGAAAAGACTGAAAAAGGACTGATTTACTGAAAATACCCTTTGGCAGGGAGGTATTCCTATATGGGACGACGTAAGGTTGTCTGGACACTTGGTGCCGAGAGAACAATGCTTATACGAATTTTTAATTAATTCCTTTGCTCTAAATAACTTATCTTTATTTCACAAAAAAATAAAGTTTGTTAGTTTTTGGGATGTTGCAAAAAATCTGCCCTTTACTCCCACATAAATCTCAAAGTATTTGGAATATTTCCAAAAATGAATAATAGCAAATTAGAGAAATCATTATTTTACAATTTCTGTGAATATTATTCCATTTAATTAAGTAATAAAGGGGGAAATAAGCGAAATAAGTGAATAAGTTACTTCCGAGATATTGGCCTGGAACACCGGCCGGCCCGCCGTCTCCGAAAAAAAAATCGCGAAAATCGCGTTTGTTTCGGTGTTTGCCTTAGTAAACTGATGTTCTAGTGCAGTTATCCTCTTCAAAACACCGTTTTATATCACTGAAGGCCAAAGAATACGACATGGAGACGAGTAACTCATTTATATCGAAATATTCCTTTGGTCTCTCTCGCCATATTATGACCTATTTTATTCAGTCTAGAGTATATAACATCTTTGTATGTTTTTTAAATAGTGTTTATTATATCATATTAGATCAATTCTGATAGATAAAATAAACCGTAGAGTTGATATAAGCGTAATAATGAAGTGATTTCTCCTGGCTCTCTGGAGCGGAAATGCTGGCGGTGTTCCCAGATGCTTCCTGATTGGCTGGAAGTCTATGTATAAGCTCCGCCTACTCTTATATGATGCCAAATAGTCAAATATTATATTAGAAAGAATAATACGATACGATACGATACGATACGATACGATTTCGTTCGGATTTTTAACCCCGGGGGGTTAGCCACCCAGGATAACCCAAGAAAGTCAGTGCGTCATCGAGGACTGTCTAACTTATTTCCATTGGGGTCCTTAATCTTGTCCCCCAGGATGCGACCCACACCAGTCGACTAACACCCAGGTACCTATTTGCTGCTAGGTGAACAGGACAACAGGTGTAAGGAAACGTGTCGAAATGTTTCCACAAATAATATGCAAGAATATTAGAAAGAATAATGCAAGAAAAAGCGATAAAAAACAATGAAAAAATTCCCAAAAATATATGGGCT
>NW_026467655.1:10000-12682 GCF_026875155.1 Cherax quadricarinatus
TAGTGTATGATATATGTGTGCAGCAAGAAATGCAGGAGACCGTTTATTATTTATCCCTGCCAAAAAAAAGTATATTTAGTAAGGGAAGGTGGTAAGAGTGACGGAAGTCACTAATTGTTCTCAGAGAACTCTCTCTCTCTCTCTTAAAGACTTTCTCCAGATGAAATGGAAATCAGAGATACGAAGCGTTTCCTATATTACGACGTCGTTATACAGATTTCCGGCTACAAAGATGGACTAAATTTCTAATAACATAAGTCTACATAAAATTCTTGTGGAAGTGATTTAGTGTTAAAATCGATGTAAAAAAACAATGATTGTGACATTACTAATATATTTACAACTTTAAATAATAATGACAAAAGAAATAATAATGCAAATACAATATTTATGGACAAAAATTATTATAGGCCTACCCATTAAAGTTTATTCTTTTTGCCTTGAGTCTTGTGATTAACTACCCGTAACTCTTGGTTTGAATATTCACCTTAGCCATAAACAATATACGTACGTATAAATGTCCGTAAAATGACAGCTTCCAATGACGTGAAAATAAGAATTGAAATTTAAATTTAAATCATGACGCAATGGTTAATATGCCACCTGGGACCATCTGACCACCAGTTTGAATATCGTCTGTGTTATAACTTTACGTTTTAGTGTTCATGTGACTGTTGATACAGCTTATGTTTATTTTGTTTACATGTGTTGAAAAATTAGGAATGACTTAAAATTTATTAGTATTACGAAGATATTTTTCTTTTGTATTATGCGATGTTGTTGTATCATATGAATAAATGAGCATGAGATATCACTTTGTACTGCTAGTAATTTTTGGTAGAGACCATGGGAAGTGTATCAGCTGAAGATGGTGGAAAAGATACACAATTTGTAAATTGTGTCTATGTTTTCACTACTTGAACTTGCATTTAAGATGGTGCGCAATGAAAATATTTTGTCGAAAATCTCTGTTTGGTAATAAATAAAAATGTGCCTTTGGGGGTGGAGACTCTGCAATAAGCAGCCATGTTTTTGCAAAGGGGAAGAAACAATAATGAGAAGATAACTTTAAGTTTAGGGAAAGTCGAAAAGATTTAGTAACGAACATTTTTAACTTTAAAAATTATAAAAGAACATAATTAATATAAGGTTTTATCGATAAAAATGTTGATCAGATATAAAACTTGGCTCTGCAACATGCAAATTTCAAAACATGGAAACTGGCAACACAGGGAAGACACCTGTGACCGATTTCGAGTGTTTTCCTATTCCTGTGGCCCGGGCTGAGGCCAGGCTACTGCTCCTTGTGGGCACTCAGGACTATGTCACCCTCACAACCTGGAGGTACCTGGAGTTTACCTGGAGAGAGTTTCCGGAGGTCAACGACCCCCGCGGCCCGGTCTGTGACCAGGGCCCCCTGGTGGATCAGAGCCTGATCAACCAGGCTGTTACTGTTGGCTGCACCCCAAACGAACGACGAGCCAAGCTCGGCTGGTCAGAACCGATTAGGTAATATCTTCTTAGGGTATTATATCTATCTGCCAGGTTAAAATTTTTAATATTATTATTACATCACGGGAGGAAAACATTAAACTGATAGAGATCAGACAGCGACTGAAGAAATGAAGAGGTAATAAGGTTGTAGGGATGGGGATAAATCCAGTTCCCTTTGGGTCAGGAGCTTCTCCCGGCTTTAGTTCTTCCTTGAGAGAAAAGAAGTTAAATGGTAGACTACAGATACTAACACAAGTCTCAATTTGATGATGAAATCATAGACTGGTGACACAGTAAAGGTAAATTTCGGCAAAACTTCTCGCGTGGCCCGGGTTGGTTGGCACCTCACGGACATGGGCAGTGTTTTGTAGTGTCCAATGTAAAAAACTTAGCGGAAACTATAATGGGGAAATTAGTGGCTGGAGGAGGGGCAGCAGGGGCAGCAGCAAGCACTGACTAACGACCCACCATACTGGGAAACCAATATGACTTGTTCTCACAATTGGAATACCTCTCATCTATAGAAAGAAAAAAAAAAACAAGAAATAACTTATATTCGCATTTTTTAAAATTTATTTACTCATTATTCTCTGCATAATATTCACACCAGACATTGATGTCAAACACATCACCCCAACCCAGACCTCATCGTAGCAGCATTCAAAGACTATACCTCACACTTAAAAAAAAAAAGTCATTAGCTGCCTGACTGCGGTGGAGTGCGGTTGTGCACAGCACCCCTCTGCTGTTTTGTCAGGAGAGCTCTCATAGCAACAATATGGCGCTGAGTATCCGACGTAGGGTGAACACTGTCGGCGTGGAGCTGCTTCGTGGGGCGATTTCCCCCTCTACGGCGCAGGTGTTACTACCGGCAATCATCAGGGAAACGTACGGAGTGCAGGATGATGAGGTTTATGGTGTGGCCCTGAATGGGGCCTATCGTCTAATTTGCAAATTAAATTCGCGGCTGTGTACGATCGTTTGTGACGAAATTTTTAGCAGTGGTTTTTGATGTAACCCAGCTGCAAAATGGACTCATAGACGTTTTTCGCCACTATCGGGGTGAAATTTCGCAAAGCCCCTTCGAGGCGACAGGGGACTTACGGAAGGGGTTTGCGCTTATGGACCGTGCATCTGGCAACCCAAGGCAAGTGGGCGCGGGCGTACGTGGGACGTCCGGAGGTACAT
>NW_026467656.1:0-13314 GCF_026875155.1 Cherax quadricarinatus
TTCCTCTAAAAAACGAAGATAAGAAACAAAACTTCTTGAAGGGGGCAGATTTTTCTAAAGTGCAAAAGGGAAAGACGGGCAAAAGGAATAGAAACACTGAACTGAATGAATCAGTCCAGGAAGAGAGGAGAAGAAAAGAGAGAGAGAGAGAGAGGAGAGAGAGAAGAGAGAGGAAGAGAGAGAAGAGAGAGAAGAAGAAAAAACAGACAGGACAACAGGTTTAGAGCGGTCACTCCTCCCCACAGCTACTAGAACTTTTACAGGGGCTTGGAAAAACTGAAGAAGAAAAAATTTCAGAAGCATACAAAGATAGGATTTACGAAACATCCGACAAGTGCAACAGGTTACTGACACCCTTTCACTCGTAAAAGCATCCTTCACGCATGGAGCACCTTTCACTGATGGACATCCTTCACGATGGAGCATCCTTTACTCATGAACATCCTTCACTCAGAAGCATCCTTCACCAAACTTTTTCACTCAGAACATCCTTCACTCAGAAAGCACCCTTTCACTCAGAAGAAACCCTTCACTCATGAAGCACCTACCTGGAGTTACCGGGAGGTTTTTCCCGGGGATCAACCCCCCGCGGGCCCGGGCCCATGACCAGGCCTCCCGAGGATCGGGCCTGATAAACTGGCTGTTACGCGGCCCACGCAGTCCAACGTACAGCCCACCCGGCGACCCGGGCACGACTTGGGTACTTCCACTCTCTCTTGAAGGCACCAGGGTTTTTTTGGAAATTTCCCCTAATGCTTAGGGGGAGGCTGTTGAACAGTTTTTGGGCCCCCGGACATTTAAAGGGTTTTCCTTTGTTCCCAAGGGCGCCCCTATTTTTTATGGGGCATTTTGCATCGCCTCCCATCTTTTACTTTCGTAGGAGTATTTCTGTGGGGCGATTTGGGACCATTCCTTCCAGGTTTTTCCAATGTAGAAATATAATTTTCTCCCTCCTGCGTTCCAACGATACAAGTCAAGTGTTTCCCAAAGCTTTCCCCAGTAGTTAAGGTGCTTACAAACTTTACGTGCTAAAGGACCTGTACACTCTCTAATCTCATTTCACCTCTTTGAAAGGGGAAAGTTTAAGTACACATATTCCAGCCTAGAGAGAACAAATGATTTGAAAAGGATCATGGGTTGGGATCTCCGTTTTTTAAAATTCTCATTACCATCCTACTTTTCTTTGCACTGCGACGTGGCACTGTTGGATCCTTGAAAGTGAGACCTCAGACATTACTACTCCCAGTCCCTTACTTATTTTTTCCGCCTATTGTATGGCGAGTCAGTAGTAACTCTTTCAGTTATTATCTCCTCCAGTTTTCCATAACAGTAGTTGGAATTTGTCCTCATTGAACATCAAATTTTTTAAAACCCTTGCCCCCTGGAAAAAATTTGTTTATATCTTCTTGGGGGTTAACCGCGTCCCAAGATGACCCGCCCAGCAGATCCTAGTATCATCCGCAAAGGAGATACGGGGTTGTGGGTTAAACCTGTTTATTCTGAATGAGGGTAGGGAAAAAGAGGGGGGCGAGTACTGTGCCTTGTGGAACAGAGCTCTTTACTATGGGACCTCCGATTTAACCTGTTAACCCCTACTCTTTTGTTCGATTGTTAGGAGTTAAAAATCCATCCCCCACTTTTCCCCGTTTATTCCCTTTTTCACTATTTTTTGGGGTATTCGCCAATCGCATTTTTCCCAAAAGCTTTTGAAAGTCGGTATATTTCTCGCATTCTGATTTTTCCCTGCATCCAAAGGGCCTTATAGGATCCAATACTTTGCCACAGCATTATGGTTAAAAGCTCAAAAAATGCGTGCAAAATGCGTGTGCAGATTTTTTTTTAAATTTTCTAACCCACGAAAAAAAAATAACAGAAAGTTACGCCGAGCGCCTAAGTGTGAAGCTCGTCCCGAAGATAACTCCAATCCCGACATAGACAGGGACATAAATCATGGTACAAATTTAAATAAAGTCATCTCCTGTAACACTAAATCTCCAAAAGATACAACTAAAAGTCTTCCAGTGGACTACGAAAACAAGAGTTTAAGGGGACAATTTCATTATTTTCTTGGGGAAAACTTAAAAAAATAAAAGCTAGAACGATTAAAAACAATTCTAACCACACAATAGAACGGAAAACAAAGACCCCAACAGGTCACCACATAACTGCGAGGAAAAAAAGATAGAAAGATAATGAGAAGCTTTAAAACAAGGGATGCGAGCCCAAAGAGATCCTCAAATTTACTTTTTCTTTTTAGGATGAAAATTATTTTACACAACAACTCCATTAAAGAAGACGAAATTGCAGACCAGAAAAAGCAAAAAACTTTTTACGCTAAAATTTAAATTCTGTCAAGCACCAGATTACCGAAACGTTTGAAATTCCTCGACCTGTAGTACTCCCGGAAACGGAAGTAGGTGCCAAAAATTTTTACCCGGAAAATCCTGAAAAAAAAGCTTTTGGCATTTCAAAAATACCTCAAAAAAGCTGAGGGGGTAAAAGTTAAATAAAGATAAGACAATAAGTGTAAGGCACAAACAAATCAGTTCCTGACAGCCTATGGAGAGAGCTCTTAAAAAACGAAAATTACAAAAAACAGTAGGACCAGACTACCTGGAGGTGTTTTTGGGTCAACGCCCCCCGACCCGTTCAGACCAGACCTCGCGGTGGATCAAGGCCCAATCAACCCGGCTGCTACGGCCGGCCGAACGTAGTCCAACGAACGAACCACAGCCCGGATGGTCAGGTACTGTGTGACCGCTTAGCAAGAATATATAAGTCGATGGAAACAACGAAACTGTCAGGCAACTGTTAAGTTAGAATATGATAGACGGGAAAATACACAGTGGGTGGAGGCAAGTGAGGCATGCTACCAGGGAAAATTCTTCGGCAGGCTGTGGCAGCGGTTGCCGCAGTGGCGGCAGTAACACCAGTGAACCAGAACACATGTAGAGAGCATTCACCGTGAGCGTGACTCCACTGAGGTACACCAACCACTCAACGTGACTCACACCACCACACCAGCTTAAACTAAACTTACAACCACCACACCACCTTCCTCTAACCTTACCATCACCACCAAAACCACCTTTCCACTAACCTTTACCGCCACAAACCCGCTTCCAGTAACCTTACCGCCACACTAGCTTCCAGTAACCTTACCGCCACACCAGCTTCCAGTAACTTTCCACCACACCCACCTTCCACTAACCTTACCACCACACCAGCTTCCACTAACCTTACCACCACACCGCATTCCACTAACCTTACCACCACACCACCTTCCACTAACCTTTCCGCCACACCACCTTCCAGTAACCTTACTGCCACACCCCCTTCCAAAACCTTACTGCCACACCACTTCCACTAACCTTACCGCCACACCACCTTCTACTAACCTTACCGCACCACCACCTTCCAGTAACCTTACCGCCACACCAGCTTCCAGTAACCTTACCACCACACCAGCTTCCAGTAACCTTACCACCAAACCACTTCCACTAAACTTTCCACCACACCAGCTTCCACAAAACCCTTTCCGCCACAACCAGTTTCCAGTAACCTTATCACAACACCACCTTCCACTAACCTTACCGCCACACCACCTTTCCCGTAACCCCTTAAATGCCACACCACCTTCCAGAAACCTTACTGCCACACCACCCTTTCCCCTAACCTTAACCGCCACACCCCCTTCTATAACCTTACCGCACCACCACCTTCCCTAACCTTTCCGCCACACCAGCTTCCAAACCTTTCCACCCCCACCCAGTTCCAAAACCTTCCCCCCCAAAACCCCAGCTTCCCCCCAAAATTTAACCACCACACCAGCCCCCCACTAACCTTCCCTTTCCCAAAACCCTTTTCCCGTAACCTTACCACCACACCCCCTTTTCCACAACCCTTTAAACAACCCCACCCACCTTCCACAAACCCTTTACCCCCCACACCAGTTTCCCAGAAACCCTTTTACTGCCACACCAGCTCCAGAAACCCTTTTAAAACCACACCACCTTCCATAACCTTCCCACCCACACCACTTCCGTAACCTTACCACCAAAACGGGGTTTCCGTAACCTTCCCAAACCACACCAGCTTCCTTTAAACCCTTCCCCCCGCCACCCCAGTTTCCCAAAAAAACCCTTACCCCCCCACACCAGTTTTTCCAGAAACCCTTTACCACCCACCAGTTTCCCCATTAACCTTACCACCACACCACTTCCCAAAACCTTAACCTTACCGCCACACCGGGTTTCCCGAAAACCCTTTAACTCCCAACACCTTTTGCCAGTAACCTTCCCGGGCCACACCCACTTCCAGAACCTTACCGCCACACTATCATGTGGGATTCGATACGTGGATTGGGGTTTAGAAATACTCACGTGGGCTGAATACGTATAATTACTTTCTTTGGACAGAGCCTTGCCGCCGAAACCTATCCCCTTTGGGTTACACTCGGAAACGGGCCAGGGGGCCGGGGCCAGAAACCCCCCGAATGGGTTTTTTGAAATAGTGTCAGCTCAGAAAAATTATAAAAGGACCGTGACTCAAGAGGGTTTGGGTTCGTTGATTAAAACGGGGGGGTTTACTGGAAAAGGGGGGTTACTACGGGAGACTGGTAACTGGTTAAATACTACTGAACTCGGGGGACGCTAACGTATGGGGTCCCGATTACAACAATACAACTAAGATGGCGGGGTCCCTTTTTGGGTTGATTCTATAAAATGTCAAAGTACAAAAACTTTAACATTATGATACATAAGAAAACTTTGGGAAATGAAAGCTTACGTAACTGAACTGAAATCCCAATCCCAAGGAATCCTATATTTTTTTTTAAAAACTTAAAATCAACAAATGAAAACAACTAAAACTTTGAGATTAAAAATTGATAAAAACAAAAATTTTTAAACGACGATCAAAAATTCTTTGAAAATCTACAAATTTCTGGGGAAAGGGAAATTTAAAATAAAAAGAAAGGGTTATTAACAAAAAGGGCCAGATTCGGGCACGAAAAATCTAGACTGATAACTCCCCAAAAATTGCGGAGAGAACATGAACAAAAAAAAAAAATTTTTAAAAACCCTATAAGTTGATACTGTAATTTTTCATCAAACCCATTTTATTTTTTTTTTAAACCCCCAAACTCTCCCTGGGGAAAGATTGGCATATGCAAAAAGGGGGTTTTGTTCTCTGGGAGGATCAAACTCTGTGTTGGCCCTAACTCTTTCTGTATTTGAGAAATCTGAATTGGAATTTAAAAATGATACTTGGGGGATTTCTAAATACCTTCGTTTTCGTAGGGAATAACGAAAATTCGGGTTTTGATCATCTGATGAGTATAGAGGAAGAGAGTAAAAGGGACGGGAGGATTGTCAGGGGCCGGGCACATTGGCTGGTTGGAACATCATTATCACCCACATACTAACTTCATTTTAACCAAATGCATTCTTTATACGACCAGTAATAATTCCCCAAACCTTATACAAATTACCATTTAAAAGTTCAACAAACGGGGAAAAGGCCCAAACAAATTTTTTGATCAAGTTTTGGCATTGCAGACGTTTTGTTAAAATTAGTCAGCAAAACCTCGAAAAATACTTTGATTTTTGGGTGGCTTTGATCGGGGTGTTTTTCGACTTTTTTTAATTCAGCTGTTGATTTATGGGAAATGTTTTCCCCGGATTCCCTTTTTAAAAAAAACTTTAGGGTAAGCTGGTACAGTTTCTACGAAATCTTTAGGGGTTTTTAAAAATTGGGGTTTTGGATTAGAAATAACAATCAAAAAGGAAAACGTTTTTCCCACCCCCATACAATGCATAAAAGTGGAAGGGGGTCAAACCCATAGAAACAAATTTAAACAGAATTTAAAGCACCCTGCACATCAGGTATAACTTCATCCCAAGTTTCACTATTTTGGGGTTATAGTGGGGTCTCAAGACATCAAATATTTCTTTTTGGGTTTGTTCCGCTTTAACCCCTTGCCCGGCAAGGGTGATTTAGGAACAATGGGGATTTTTGTGATTTTTTAAAGGGGACACAAATTTTTTAAGAATTTCATTACAGAATTCACCTCCCCTTTTCTGGGAAATAAAGGGGCTTTGGGGTGGGTTTCCTGCAAGATAATGCTTTTTTTAAAAAGCTTTAGCTACTGTCTCGGCAAATCTATCGCAAAAGGAACTAACTCGCAATATCGGGGAAATGGGCTACCATAAAAACACAGATTTTGTTACCTTTGGGGGGAACATTTGGAAAAAATTTGTTAAAAAAAATCTAGGGGCAACTCTTTCCCCAAAAGGGTTCCCCTAGTAGTTGGATAAATTGGGTTTGGAAATTTGGAACCCTTTTAGCATTGCCTTTATGTTGCATGCAGGGACATTTTTTCCCAACATAAATCCAAAAGTACCAGTTGGGGCCCTTCGGGCCAAAAATTTTTTCAAACTTGGGCTTGTTTTTTCTGAACGATCCAAACCCGGGGGTGCAAAACCTGGGACATCGGAACTAGTGTAAGGGTACATTCCCCTAGTGACTGTGGAAAATTTCTAAATTGGTTTTTAAAATCTTTTGCTAGGAGAAACCCCAAATCGGGGTGTTTTGATTTTCAGTAATTCTTTGGGTTTTGACAAAGTCACTGATGGGAGCTGGTGGGTTCAAAAGTCAGGAATAAGATCTTCCCGGAAACAGGGAAACGTTACACCAGGGGCCACATGGGATCTGTTCTTTTAGCATTTTTTTAATCCTTTAGACAAAATGGAGGGTTGCAGTTACAAAACTAACAATTTTCCCATAAGGCAAACCCGCGACTACATTTGGAAATTTCCAGGTTTAAAACTCAAAAAGGTTGGGGAAAATTTAACCCTTGGATAGTCAAGGTCCATCTAGCTAACCCTTTCCCGTAGGTTTTTTTGGGGGTGGAAAAAAAAGGGAAAAAGGGAAACATTGGGAACTGTCCAAGACAAAGAAAAAGAGTTTTTAAAATGATAAATAATGTTCCGGAAATGCTTTTTAAAAAAACCCAAAATAAATTTTAAAGCTTTTTGTCAGTTACTGTAAAATTGTTCAGCCTTCGTAAAGGGCCCCCGGCTGCAAATGCAAACTGCGTTTTCTTGCCAGGGCTTCCGAGGGTAGTTCGGGACCTATGCCCCAAATTTAACTAGCCAAACAGTTTTTCAAAAGAAAGGGGTTAGGAAAAAAACTGGAAATTTTTAAAAATTTGGGGCAAAAGTTGTTTTTTATTTTTGAGTTTTTGGAAAAAGCTCTTTCTTGACGGAAGGGCCAAAAAAAAAGGGGGCTCTTTCTTAAGCAACTCAGTTTGAGGAAAAAGTTGGAAAAAAAATTGGCAATGAAAGATCTATAAAACCTGCCCCAAGCCCCCCCAAAAAATCTTTCTGGGATCAGCAGTTTTGGGGGTTGGGGAAAAATTTTGTACTGCAGTTACTTTCTTTGGTCGTCCCAAAACCCCCCTTTGGGGTGACTCGTGAACCCAAAAAAAACCTTAAATTTTTGTTTTTTGGAAAAAAAGGGCATTTTGCAGTTTGATCTTTTAAAAAAGGGGTTTTTCAAGGGTTTACCAAGTATACCCTTTAAGTCCTTTTTAAAGGGGAAACCACGTCTTTAGACATGACATTACGTCATCTAAAATACAAAACCCTAAGTTTCATTACCTTTTAGACCTCTAAAAATATTAGTCCCTGACCTTTAGAACTTTATAGGGGAAAACGTAATCCAATTTCCCTAAGGAAAGGGAAGGGGATAAAGGGCCTTTGGAGTGGAAAATCAGTTAGTTTTGGCTGTCCTCGTGAAGAGGGACTTGCCCAAAACCCCCTTTTAACAAAAAATAGGGTTTGAAAAAACTTTTTTATCTCCCATATTAAAGTAAAAAGATTTAAACCCCTACAGGGAGTGGAAAACGATCTGGAATGGGGTTTTTGCGTTTTTAAATTCCAAAAATCAATTACTGGGCGCCAAGTGCCTCCTTCTTTTGGGAAAGTATCAAGGGTCATTCCAAAGGGGAATTGCTAGGTGCAATAATCCATCATCAAGGGATTTTATTGATCAATTCCTTTTTGCGACAAACAAATTGTGGGAAGAGGCATTTTTTGGGAAGCAGGTATGTAGAATTTTAAAGGGCTAGTACCAGGTTTAAGTGGAAAAAACGATGGGGCAATAATTTGTTTTACCCCTCTTCCCCCAACCCCGGTAAAGCAATTTGGGTTTACGACGTTTGTTCAAAAGAAATCAACAAACCTTACTTTTTATCTGGGAATTAGTGGGAGCTAAGTCTTTCTCCTCAACGGGGGGAACAGATTGTCCAGTGAGGGGGATGGGTCTCCCGGGAGAAATACACCACCCCCGGTCAGGGGACCCAAACCCCTCCCCTACCTTTAACAGGGGTTTAAAGGGAAAATGAACAAAAGGGCAACAAGAAATTTGGGATTTGCTTTTAAGGCGAAAACTTGTTTACCCGAAAATGTTTGGCCCGGGAGAAATGGATCTTACTATCTCTACAACATGTAAAGGGTTGGGTTTAAACCCAAAAAGACCTTTTAAATTTTCAGGAAACACTGTCCCCCTAAAAAGGGCAAAACCCATCTGGAACATCAGGGAAAAACTACAGAAAACTCTAGTGGGCATAGCCGAACAACAGAAACGTCTTTTTTTGCAAACCATGTACAAACAAATGATGGGAAATTTCTGGGTTTCAAGTAAAGTTTTTCCCACAAGGCGCCCCTGTGGGGGAAAAATACTACTCAAAATAGCAGGCATTGCCCCGGGATTTGGGGGAGCACTCAAGGCCAAAACTGAGCCGTCCTCGACACTTGAGGCATCCCGGGCTATCCTGCAATTTTTGGGAAAGGTTTTGGTGGAACACTGAGGGAGGCCCGAATTTCCAGTGCCCCGACCCCTTTGGGGACCTACTGGGGGAAAAAATTAGCTTGTAAGGGGCTTAATCCGTAAAATATACCTGCAGCAGTAAACAGAAATTTTTGATCCAAACTGGTAACCCCCGGGAAAGGAACCCATCAAGTCCCCTTTTTTTGGGGCATGCCATCGAAAAAGGGTTTTGGCACAAAGCGTAAGTCTTTTGCATGGAAGCAAATCCCAGAAAGGGCACCCCGGGGAAAATAAAACTGATCGACAACAAGGAAGGAAAAAGTTAAATTTTCTCCTTGGGGTTTGAAAAGGGTTTTGGGGAGTCGAACCCCCGGCACGCAGGTGAGAACCAAAATACTCCACTAAGGGAAAGGGCGGTAGAAAAAACTCAAGTAGGTGTTATACCCTTAATTTACTGTTACTGGACAGAAACTCTTGCCAGCCTTACCTACCCCTTGGTTTCACTCGTGAAACTGACTAGGCGGCTGGCCAGTACCCCCCAGTGGGGTGTTTTGAAAAAAGTGGGCAGCTCAGCACAAAATGAAGGGCCGTGACTCCCAAGGGCCCGGTTTTTTTTTTTTTTTTTTTTTTGGATTTTTTTTTTTAATTTTTTTAACGGCGGTTACTGGTAAGGTTACTACTGAGAGGGGGAAAAACTGGTTACAACTATGAGAACACCAGTTCCGGGAACCTTAAACCCCCACAAAAAGCTTCCAGGGAACCTTAAAAGCCACAAAGCTTTCCAGTAACCTTAACCCCCCCACACCAGCTTCCCGTAACCTTACCAAACCCCACCAGCTTCCCGTAATCTTACCACCACAACCCGCTTCCACTAACCTTTCCAAACCCCACCAGCTTCCACTACCCAACCCCCAACCACCACCAGTTCCCGAAAACCCTTTCCACCACACCAGCTTCCAAAATAACCTTACCGCCCAACCGCTTTTCCCGGGAAACCCTTTCCCCCCCACACCACTTCCCCCGTAAACCCTTAAAACCCCACACAACTTTCCCGTTTTCCTATCCCCCCACAAACCCCCCCCAGTAACCTTAACGCCCACCACCTTTCCCCGTAACCTTATCGCCCAACCAAACTTCCAGTAATCTTAACACCCAACCCCTTCCGAAACCCCTTTCCAAAACCCCCCCAGCTACCCCTAACCTTACCACCACCACAACACCAGCTTCCACTAACCTTACCACCACCACACCACACCAGCTTCCAGTAACCTTTACCACCACACCAGATTCCAGTAACCTTACCGCAACACCAGGTTCCAGTAACCTTACCGCAACACCAGGTTCCAGTAACCTTACCGCCACACCAGCTTCCAGTAATCTTACCGCCACACCAGCTTCCAGTAACCTTACCGCCACACCAGCTTCCAGTAACCTTACCACCACACCAGCTTCCAGTAACCTTACCACCACACCAGCTTCCACTAACCTTACCACCACCACCACACCAGCTTCCAGTAACCTTACCACCACACCAGCTTCCAGTAACCTTACCACCACACCAGCTTCCAGTAACCTTACCACCACACCAGCTTCCAGTAACCTTCACCACCACACCAGCTTCAGTAACCTACCACACACCAGCTTCCAGTAACCTTACCACCACACCAGCTTCCAGTAACCTTACCACCACACCAGCTTCCAGTAACCTTACCACCACACCAGCTTCCAGTAACCTTACCACCACACCAGCTTCCAGTAACCTTACCACCACACCAGCTTCCAGTAACCTTACCACCATCACACCAGCTTCCAGTAACCTTACCACCACCACACCAGCTTCCAGTAACCTTACCACCACCACACCACCTTCCACTAGCCTTAACACCAACAGCTGGTACGGAAGGGCAACAGCTGGTACGGAAGGGCAACAGCTGGTACGGAAGGGCAACAGCTCTTACGGAAGGGCACCAGCTGACACGGAAGGGCACAGGAAAATAGGAGAAAGCCCCAGTTTTCACTAAAGTATTACAGACAAGCAAGTGAAGCTTCAGCCCGGGCACAGGTATGCTGCAACATAAAACATAGTGCCACATAATATTTTCTATGACGAACTTTTCTAATAAAAATAAATAAGCTTGTAAATTTTCCAGTTGTTCACATTAATAAGAAGTTAAAAAAAAAGCGTTGAATTTGTTATCATCGATAACAACGTGACTCACAGAAGCGGACGAAATTTTTCACCGTTATCTCCATCTGAGGTCAGACTTCCATTAACAGTAGCGTGATTAACCAAGTTGTCTCTGCCCGCGCCCCGCTACGTTACAAAAATCCTTCCCACGGTGTAATCACAACAATTCCATGCCTTTATGTCCCATTCCAGAGTGAGAGTAATAACATATAACCAGACATACGAGGCCAGGAAGCTCCATGAAGCTAAAACTCTTTCTCAAGGCTGAGGGACTGACCACCTAAATACTATTTCTCCAGCGCTGATGAACTGATTACATCATCTACTTACTACTACACCTGCTGCCTCTGTATTTGACGAAGAAGCCTACAGTGTAGGCGAAACTTTTCAACAATAAAAAACCTAATGTTGCACATGTCTTAATCATCAACTTGTCGGTATTTTATACCATTTTCAACAAAACACTTTTACTATGTAAACAAAAAATTGCGATGTAAGTTTTTTGTTAAGAGGTGCCCGAGTTTCCCCATCTCCTAATATGTTTATTTTTTCCCCTATAATCAACCTTTTCCATAATTACTATCGCATTTGCTTTGTCTGCTTTGTAAAGGGGAAGTCTAGGATCCTGGACTTCACCTTACGAAAGCAGACAAAGCAAATGCGATAGTAATTATGGACAAGGTGATTATAGGGAAAAAAATAAAAATTATTTAGAAAACAGGGAAACTGGCGTGCTATTTAATGGTTCGTGGTATCATCACCTTCAAGGACCACAACAGTGTCACTATCACGACTTTAAGGAAAATTAGGCTAGGGTAATTACAACCCATAAAACAAGGAGATGTCAAGACAAGATGGTACTCTATAATTGACTCTCTAGGCTGGAATACTGCTGTACTAACAACCTTGTTAAGGCAGGTGAAACTGCAGACTTTGAGAATGTGCAGAGAACCGTCACTGCACGCATAAATTCGCTAAACACCTCGATTACTGGGGAACGCTTGACGTCCCTTGATATGAAGTCTCTGGAACGTAGTGCAGAAAGATGTATCTTTTAAGTTTCGATAGTGTGTACTCCGCAGCCCGGTCCAAAGTTTATTTTGGTACACGACACATGTATACTAATTATCGTACACGTGTGTGTAATACCTAGGATAACAACAACAAACAAAAGTCAAAGTGAACATTAAAATGGTTATAAAATACCGACAGATTGTTAGGTAAGACACATATGCAACAGTTAGGTATCTTTATTTCGAAACGTTTCGCCTACACAGTAGGCTTCTTCAGTCGAGTACAGAAAAGTTGATAGAAGCAGAAGAGACTTGACGATATAATCAGTCCATCACCCTTAAAGTTTTGACTATGGAATTAAGGGTGATGGACTGATTACATCGTCTTCAAGTCTCTTCTGCTTCTATCAACTTTTCTGTACTCGACTGAAGAAGCCTACTGGTAGGCGAAACGTTTCGAAATAAAGATACCTAACTGTTGCATATGTGTCTTACCTAACAAAAAGTCAAAGTGACTGATTTCCAGTGTGGTCCTTGTAATATCTTCTTATTTAAATCTTAAATTTTAAAACAGCTAAGTAAACTCACCCGTGTGAAAAATCAGTTACAATAAAGAGAGTCATTAACACATTTAATACACTAGTATTGAGACACTTATGCAACACTTTAGTATCTTTATTGTGGAAACGTCTCGCCAGCCAGCAGCTTCTTCAGTTCAATAGACATGAATGGTTGAAGATGAGAAGTTTAAGGTAAATCAGTCCCTCAGCCTGGAGTGGATGTGTTCAGTCGATCAGTCTTGATAAAAGTACATCATGTGTGCGAAGAAGTGGCCTGTACTTTTATCAAGACTGATGGACTGAACACAACGACTCCAGGCTGAGGGACTGATTACCTCAAACTTCTTCTCACCTTCAACCATTTATTTGTATTAGACTAAGGAAGCAGCTGGATGTCGAAATGTTTCCATAATTAAGATACCCAAGTATTGCACAAGAGCCTCATTTATCAACTTGTCGGCTTTCTGAAGCATTTATATAAACTAATAAATATAGTGCACTCGGGTAGGACTGCTGGTCTTTTCTGTCTCGTGAATATACAAGATGACAGTAAATCTAATGAACTTCTAATTACATTCAGTACAGACTTAACTTTATTCCTGTATTATTTACTGTCCAGTTAGAAGACCTGGTCCGAGACCTGGCCGCCAGGGGGTGGGTGCAGAACCAGTAACAATTATGTTATTGCAAGACTTTCCTCACATGTAAAAAATTTTTTAAT
>NW_026467657.1:0-13124 GCF_026875155.1 Cherax quadricarinatus
TCCCCTGATGCTTCTATTCTCCTTGATCCCATCACCTTTACTCTCAGTGTAGCTACAACAAGAAAGTGATCTGATATATCTGTGGCCCCTCTATAAACATGTACATCCTGAAGTCTACTCAACAATCTTTTATCTACCAATAACATAATCCAACAAACTACTGTCATTTCGCCCTACATCATATCTTGTATACTATTTATCCTCTTTTTCTTAAAATATGTATTACCTATAACTAAACCCCTTTCTATACAAAGTTCAATCAAAGGGCTCCCATTATCATTTACACCTGGCACCCCAAACTTACCTACCACACCCTCTCTAAAAGTTTCTCCTACTTTAGCATTCAGGTCCCCTACCACAATTACTCTCTCACTTGGTTCAAAGGTTCCTATACATTCACTTAACATCTCCCAAAATCTCTCTCTCTTCTCTGCATTCCTCTCTTCTCTAGGTGCATACACGCTTATTATGACCCACTTTTCGCAGCCAACCTTTACTTTAATCCGCATAATTCTTGAATTTACACATTCATATTCTCTTTTCTCCTTCCATAACTGATCTTTCAACATTACTGCTACCCCTTCCTTTGCTCTAACTCTCTCAGATACTCCATATTTAATCCCATTTATTTCCCCCCACCGAAATTCCATTACCCCCTTCAGCTTTGTTTCGCTTAGGGCCAGGACATCGAACTTCTTTTCATTCATAACATCAGCAATCATCTGTTTCTTGTCATCCGCACTACATCCACGCACATTCAAGCATCCCAGTTTTATTATGTTTTTCTTCTTCTCTTTTTTAGTAAATGTCTACAGGAGAAGGGGTTACTAGCCCATTGCTAGTATATATATATATATATATATATATATATATATATATATATATATATATATATATATATATATATATATATATATATATATATATATATATATATGTATATATATATATTATATATATATATAATATATATATATATTTTATATATATATATATATATATATATAATATATATATATATATATATATATATTATATATATATATATATATATATATATATATGTATGTATATATATATGTATTATATATGTATATATATATAATATATATATATATATATTATATATATATATATATATATATAAATATATATATATATATATAGTATATAATATATATATATATATATATATATATATAATATATATATATATATATATAATATATATATATTTTATTGTTGTGTGTTGTGTGTGTGGAGAGAGTAATTGTGGTAGGGGACCTGAATGCTAAAGTAGGAGAAACTTTTAGAGAGGGTGGGGTAGGGTAAGTTTGGGGTGCCAGGTGTAAATGATAATGGGAGCCCTTTGATTGAACTTTGTATAGAAAGGGTTTAGTTATAGGTAATACATATTTTAAAAAAAGAGGATAAATAAATATACAAGATATGATGTAGGGCGAAATGACAGTAGTTTGTTGGATTATGTATTGGTAGATAAAAGACTGTTGAGTAGACTTCAGGATGTACATGTTTATTGAGGGCCACAGATATATCAATCACTTTTTTGTTGTAGCTACACTGAGAGTAAAAGGTAGATGGGATACAAGGAGAATAGAAGCATCAGGGAAGAGAGAGGTGAAGGTTTATAAACTAAAAGAGGAGACAGTTAGGGTAAGATATAAACAGCTGTTGGAGATAGATGGGCTAATGAGAGCTAGCAATGGGGTCGAAGAGGTATGGGGTAGGTTTAAAATGTAGTGTTGGAGTGTTCAGCAGAAGTTTGTGGTTACAGGAAGGTAGGTGCAGGGGGGAAAAGAAAAGATTGGTGGATGATGATGTAAAGAGAGTAGTAAGGGAGAAAAAGTTAGCATATGAGAAGCTTTTACAAAGTAGAAGTGATGCAAGGGGGGAAGAGTATATGAAGAAAAAGAGAGAAGTTAAGAGAGTGGTGAAGCAATGTAAAAAGAGAGCAAATGAGAGAGTGGGTGAGATGTTATCAACAAATTTTGTTGAAAATAAGAAAAAGTTTTGGAGTGAGATTAACAAGTTAAGAAAGCCTAGAGAACAAATGGATTTGTCAGTTTTAAAAAAAGGAGAGGAGAGTTATTAAAAAGGAGAGTTAGAGGTATTCGGAAGATGGAGGAAATATTTTGAGGAATTGTTAAATGTTGATGAAGATAGGGAAGCTGTGATTTCGTGTATAGGGCAAGGAGGAATAACATCTTGTAGGAGTGAGGAAGAGCCAGTTGTGAGTGTGGGGGAAGTTCGTGAGGCAGTAGGTAAAATGAAAGGGGGTAAGGCAGCCGGGAGTGATGGGATAAAAAGATAGAAATGTTAAAAGCAAGTGGAGATATAGTTTTGGAGTGGTTGGAGCAATTATTTAATAAATGTATGGAAGAGGGTAAGGTACCTAGGAAATGGCAGAGAGCATGGATAGTTCAGTTGTATAAAGGCAAAGGGGACAAAAGAGAGTGCAAAAATTATAGGGGGATAAGTCTGTTGAGTGTACCTGGTAAAGTGTATGGTAGATTATTATTGAAAGAATTAAGAGTAAGACGGAGAATAGGATAGCATATGAAGAAGGAGACTTTAGGAAAGGTAGGGGGTGTGTGGACCAGGTGTTTACAGTAAACATAAGTGAACAGTATTAGATAAGGCTACAGAGGTCTTTGTGGCATTAATGCATTGGAAAAGGCGTATGACGGGGTGGATAGGGGGCCAATGTGGCAGATGTTGCAGGGTATGGGTAGGAGGAGGTTACTGAAAGCAGTGAAGAGTTTTTACGAGGAAAGTGAGGCTCAATTTAGAGTATGTAGGAAAGGGGGAAAATTATTTCCCAGTAAAAGTAGGCCTTAGACAAGGATGTGTGATGTCACCGTGGTTTTTTTAATATATTTATAGATGGGGTTGTAAGAGAAGTAAATGCGAGGGTCTTGGCAAGGGGCGTGAGTTAAAAGGATAAAGAACCCACACATAAATTTGGAGTTGTCACAGTTGCTCTTTGCTGATGACACTGTTTCTTTGGAGATTCTTAAGAGAAGTTGCAGAGATTGGTGGATGAATTTGGTAGGGTGTGCAAAAGAAGAAAATTAAAAATGAATACAGGAAAGAGTAAGGTTATGAGGATAACAAAAAGATTAGGTGATGAAAGATTGGATATCAGATTGGAGGGAGAGGGTATGGAGGAGGTGAATGTATTCAGATATTTGGGAGTGGACGTGTCCCGCGGATGGGTCTATGAAATAGAGGTGAATCATAGAATTGATGAGGGGGAAAAGGGGGAGTTGGGGCACTTAGGAGTCTGTGGAGACAAAGAACTTTGTCCTTGGAGGCAAGGGGAATGTATGAGAGTAAGTTTTTACCAACCTCTTACATGGGTGTGAAGCATGGGGAATGAATGTTTCAGCGAGCAAAGGCTGGAGGCAGTGGAGATGTCGTGTCTGAGGGCAATGTGTGGTGTGAATATAATGCAAGAATTTTTTAGTTTGAAATTAGGAGGGGGTGGGGAATTTACCAAAACTTTGTCCGGGGGCTGGGGAAGGGGTTTGTTGAGGGGGTTTCGGACATGTAAGAGAATGGACAAACAGAATGCTTCAAGAGTGTATCACGTAGGGGAAAGGGAAGGCGGGGTAGGGGTCGGTCTGGGAAACGTGAGGGGGGGGGTAAAGGGGGTTTTTTGTGTGCGAGGGGTTTTGACCCCAGCAGGCAGCGTGACGTTTTTTGATAGGAGTGAAAGGAGACAAATGGTTTTTTAAATACTTACGTGCTTTTGGGATGTAGCAAAGTAACATTTAAAAGGGTTCAAGAACCGGCACCCGGGATTTAGCCTGGAGGGGAAAGAATCCTCACTTGAAGGGGGGGTTTAATTTTGCATTTTAAAAACTGAGTGAAGGGCACCCTTCGGGCAAGACAGTGATGGAGTAATGTGGTGAAATTTTCTTTTTTGGGCCACCCTCCTTTGGGGGGAATCCCCAGTGGATAAAAAAAAAAATAAATAGCAAGACAAGCCACGGGGGGGAAAATTTTTAGCTCAAGTACTTTCACATTTCCATGCTCATCAGGACTACATTTGTAAGCTGCAACTGAAGGATTAAAGGGAAGTTTTTTTTCTGAAAATAGCGTATGGGGGTCTATCACCTGCTCTGGCCTTTTAAATGGGGGCCCAAATGGTCAGTGTCACCCCAGTACCCCCCCCCCTCCCCCCCCCCCAAGGGGGGTAAGGGGGGTTTAAAGTCAAGTATTTAAAATTTAAAGATACAATAGTCCCCCCAAGCTTTTTCTACCTTTTAGAACAGTCATGTGATTTTGAGAAAAAACTTTCTCGGTAGATATTATATGGTTTGTATTATTCTGTGAAACCCCTTTTAATTAGAAAAGAAAGGGAATGAAGTGTTCTTTGCCCTTTTTAAATGCCCTTTTCTGAAGTTCTCAAGTTCTCATGTCGGAGTTGAGAAAAATTTTTTTATATTTCCTAAATATTGTCTACTTTCTTCTCAGATCGTTTTAAATATGCCTAATTTGGGGGTTCTTCTATACATTCCTTAATCCGGGTTTCTACTTCTAATATCCTTTAACCCCTACCATGTATCGGGAAAAATGTCAATGTATGGTGCAATCACAGCTAACACGTTAATAACCATACATCACCTGGCGATCAGGGTGTTTTGGTACTGGACAACTGTTTCGATGTCCCCAAAGCCATGAGACCACCTGGCATAATGACAATCCTGGTTTTTGTTACTTTGTTTTTTAAAAGGCTTTACAATAACTCTACTAAAGCTATTGAGCTTGTATAGTCCAAAATTTGAGTTATATAAGGTATTCCTGTCTTTTTAAAAGGGGGAAAATTCAATTATGTTTCTTTCTATACTGAACTGTTTGGTACAATAATTTGGGCACTCCCACCCCCGCTGGACGTTACAAAACTAACGGGGTTAAAGATAACTTCGACTCCTCCCCCGTCCGAGTATTTAGTTGGGCTATTCTGGTTTCCAATTTTACCTGTCTGACCTATTATGAGAGGGGGACCCTAGGTACATGGGACCCTTGTTGGGGGGTGTGTTTTTAAAAGTTTTTGTTTCACAGTCCTAGTGTTTTTTAAAGTAAGGTTTATATCATTTTTTTTAATGCCTCACACAGACAAACCATTTTCTCATTGTATAAAAAAAAAAGTTTTTTTTCCTGGCCTGCACTTCCATAGTGGTCAGTTCTGTAAAAACCCCTCCTCTTTCTACATTATCCCTTCTCGACAAAACCCTAGGATATCTCATTTTGGCTATTTTGAATATTTTGCTGATTTCGCCCCTCAAAGTACTCTGGACTGCAGATGGCAAGGCTCTCAAAAAACATTGTGAGGAAAGAAAAGATCGCCTTCTGCGATTGTTATATATATATATTATATAAATATATATATATATATATATATATAATATATATTTTAAAATATATTTTATAAATATATATATATATATATATATAGTATATATATATATTATGTATAGTAACGGGTGCACAGAGCATAGGGCGTATACTAACAGGTGCACAGAGCTGTGGCTATTAACGGGTGCCAGAGCAAGTGGCGTATAGTAACAGGTGCAAAAGGCTTTGGGGTTTGTATAGGACTTTCCTGGGGGGGAGGGGGCCCTACCCCCGCGTCATCACGCATTTTTTCCACTCCCCCCCCTTTCCCCACCGCCCACCAAAGGAGGGGAACCCTCTCCTCCCCCTACCACCACCATAACCACTGCGGTATGTGCCATCCCATTTTTCCTTCAGCCTGGTTTTACCACACAGTCTGAGGTATGGCAATATGAAGCCGCCAGCCCAAACCCGGGGAAACAGTGCCCCAACAAAAAGAAACACATGTCGGGTGTGCGGAGAGTTTCGAGAACCAACAGGATGGCCCCGTATTCGTGCACACAAGGGGGTGGCAGGTCACATAGCCCCCGCAGAGAGCACCCCAGCCTCCACGGGCGATGACAATTCCAAGGGGCAACCCCCTCCTTTTTATAACCTCTGTTGGCATTAAAATCCACTTCTAACAGTACCCTTCCCACATCCCTAAAGCGGCGCCCATATGCAGCAGGAAGTCACAGACCTTTCTCAACGGGTGAATGGAGGTTCCACCAACTTAGAACCCGGGGCACCATCCAGCATGGCGCAACCTGCTCCTGTTGGGAAATGTCTTTTTGAAATTCCTGAGAGACGAGGCAACTGCTAACCACGCAGTTATTAAGGCAGTGCCAACTACCCAAGAACAATAATTGTGTCCCTCCCCCATCATCGCATGAAAACCCCCAAAAGGGAGACCCAAGAAAAATCCCCCTGAAAAAGAGAAAATTTGCGCCAGGTTAGCAAAAAAATTGAAGAATAACACGTGGAGCAATCAGAAAAATTCAAGGACGACACTTGCCCCCAAAGATGGAAACCCCAGCCCAAGCACTAAGAGACAAGCATCCCCAACCCGGACACCATAGCCATCAACAACAACCCTGAGGAAGACCCATCACTGAAAATTTAAAGCCCTTCGGAAGTCTATAAGGCGATTTGTGTCATTTTTCCCGCAGGGTTCAGGGGGTTACACTGGAATTCGACCTCACACCTCAAAGAATGGTAAATCCAGTTCGGGGGCATCTGCATCACTTCTTCTCACCGATTCAACTTTCGGCAAAAACTGCCTACTGGGCGAAACCCAGAAGAAATTAAACCTTTTTTTTTTTGGGCCTCACTGTGGCCCTTTAAGAAAAAGGATGGGGAAACAGAACCCAGAGTTGGAAACACTCTCGCCGTCCCGTTGCCAAAGCAGCAGAAGAAACATTCGCCAGAAGCTGCCCGTTTACTCCACCAACCAACTGGGCTTTGGGGTCCCCCAAGCCGTGAAGCTGCAGCTCAGCGGCAAGGGCCTACATCAGGGACCTACCAGAAGACAAGGCCGTAGTCAAAATTTACTTTTGAAAACCTTTAAAATGGTAAAGAAAGGATGCTTTTTTGCCAGCTGTTCGGGATCGCTTCCCCCCGTCTTTTTCCCTTTATTTTCAGCCGGGTACACAAACCCCCCAATTCTTTTGTTTGAGAACATGAAATTCTCTCATCAGAAGGTTCAGGAGGGGGACCCACATCTCCACTTCTCTTCTGCTTGGGGAGTAAGAGAACAAACTTTCCCGCCAAGCACGACCAATATCTGGACCTGGATGATGGGCCAAAATCTGCAGGGACTGAAGATCCCGGGAGGGGACCTACAACTGGGGAAAACACAGGGAAAAATTTTGGGCCCCCCCCTCAATTTCCCCCCAAATGTAAATCACCACAGCAAACCAGGGAAATAACATGCGGCGAAAATCCTCCCAGAAGTCTCTACTCCACTCCTCCAACATACCCCTTGGGGGCCCCGCGGGGCCCAGGCCCTCGACACAGCCTCAAGGGCAAATTGAAAAGACCTGATGAAAAGGGGGAGAGAATAACAAATCTTGATGCCCATGATGCCTGTATCTCCTCACAAGGTCCTTACTATTCCCAAAACTCCTTACCCTCAGGTTTCACCCTCTTTTGACAACCCAACACCGACGAATATGACGCAACCGAGGCAACCCTTAAGAAAGGGACTGAACCTGTCACTAGGGATCAGCAAAGGGGTCGGCAACCCCCCCATACACTGGAGGGATAGAGGTGGGCGAAGCAACGCAGTTGCTTTACCTGCTTTTCTGTCTTCATGTTTTGGGTTCCAGTGCTTTAGTCAAAAGATTGTTCCCGAACGCTTTAAGACATGGGAGGGAAACCAAAACCCCAGGTTTTTCGAAGCACGATTCGGGGGACACCCTTACAGATTCCTCCATAACCAGCTCCTCCCAAAGAACACAAACAGCCCACTGGGGCAAACCGACTAGAAAAAATGCCCAAAACCAATCTCTCCAACGCCTCAGGAAAGGACGAAGCCGTCTCCTGGAGGAAGGGACCACACCGGGGATTTCCTGTTTGCTGTTTCCCAAATTTCCCCCTTTTGGCCTCGACTAGACCCACAGGGCCCTCGGATTGGTGTTTCTCTTCGCCTACCGCCCCCACCTCACCGAACATAGGTGATTTGCGGGAGGGGCACAACTGATCAATTCGGACTTCATGGTCTCGTGTGCCCAAAAGCAGAAGGGGAATATGCCCGGGATGAGGGGAAACAATGATATCAAAAAAGAACCCGCCACAGCCCGTTTCCCACTCAACGGGAACCCCAAGTGCAGAGGGCTGACGGAGTCTAAAGCGTCCATGGAGCCACTATGCTACCTTGGAAGGATGGGAAGCAATTGCCTGGGACACACATGTGCCGCCCATTGGCAGACACCTACTTCCATACTCCGTAGTGGAAGGGGGTGGGGCTGCCAGCCACAGGGGGACTCAAAAAATTGCAAATATGAAGACCTCCCCCCCTTTCATAACTCATCCCAAAAGGGGCAGAGACCCTTGGGGATGGGGCAAATGTGCTCTAAAGTTCCTAAAGACTGGGTGAAAAGCTCATCATAGAAAAAAGGGCCAAGGGGGACCAGCTTCCTCCCCTTTCCCGAACTAGTGTTGCGATCCCGAGGGAAATGCCGCAGATTCTGGGCACGCGGGCCCACCGCCGGGGGGGCTGGGCAAAATTTCGGGTGTAGCTCTGATTACCTATGTTTTTTTACTTTTTTATCGTAGTTTTGGAAGTTCGTCATTACTTTGTCTTTAAATAAAAAATATATAAAATATAGGGGGTGGGAGGGAAAATTCTCAAACAGCTTTAGGGGGAAAATTGAGTTTTCCCGAAGCAAGTTTATTCTTTTTTCCCGAGGGGAGGCCCCCATAACATTCTGAGGTGGGACCCTCCCTATATATATAATATATAAAAATATATAAATAGATATAAAAATAAATATATATAAAAATAAATAATTAAATTTAAGACTCACAAATCGTAAAGACAAAGATTGCAAAGAAACCTAACTCGGGCGGGGATAGAACCCGCAATCAGAGAGTCTCAAAACTCCAGACCGTCGCGTTAGCCACTGGACCAGCTAGCCACAATAAGATTTGTCCAAAAGGTATATTTTACAAAACCCAAAGGGAAGGGTTAAACATAGGCACCACTTTAATACAAATGCAATTTTTTACAGACGAACTCCGGGTAGCGTGGCCGTGACGAACTCTAGCTCAAGTCCCCTAAAAGCCGTTAAATGACTAAACGAAATCGTAATGACACTTGCAAAAAAACCCAAAACCACGGGCGGGTCAAACCCCGCGATTATGGTTAGAAATTACGTAGTTGGACGAATCTTTTTGGGGCTACGGCCCTGTGGATAACGCGACAGTTGGATTTTGAGACTTGACGCTGGTTCTATCCTGCCCGTGGTAGGGTTTATATAAATATATATTTATTTTTATATATTATATTATATATTAATATATTATAAAATAATTTTATTTAAAAATTTTATATATATATATACATTCGTGCCGTTTTGTAAAACGGGGTCATTAGAAAGAACCTTTAAAAAATTAAGTCCTTTCTAAATTTTCTCTTATCCCTTTAAAGATAATTTTTTTTCATTAATTTTAATGAAAAATTTTTTAATTTTGCACCAAAAAAAAATTAAAAAACTTCCCAAACCTTATCAAAAGAAACGCAATTTTTTTAGCCAAACCCCAACTAAATATATTTTAAAATTTTTTTTAAAATATTAAAAAACACAGTAAAATATAGGGAAAGATGGCGTTTTTTTTAACCAAGATTGCAAGTTTGCTATTCGGCCGACATATATATATAAATATATATATTAATAATATATATATATATATAATATAAATATATATATATATATATATATATAATTAAAATTTATATGTAATATAAATTGTACCCAGGGAACAAGTGGATTGTCAACAACACTGCACTACCCAAAGGAATCAAACCCATGCTTTTTTGGCCCCGTTTCATGGGAGAAAAAAACACATGACGCTTTAGACCACAGACCACAAAAACTTTAAAACTGGTGCTTTTAGAAAGCCTTTTCGAGGGTGGGTACAACATCTAGTTTGGCTGGAGCACCATTTTTAAAGGGATTGTTGGTCTAGTGGTCTAAAGCGTCATGCGTTTTCTTTCACCATGGGGCGAGCCAAAAAAGCATGGGTTCACCCATGGCTAGTGCAGTGTTGTATCAAATCTATCTACTATCTACTTCTATTATATATTTATATATTAAATAATATATAAAAAAATTTTATATATAATATATAAATGTCTGCCGAATATTAAAACTGGTCAATTAGCAAAAACCATTAAAATTTAAGTCCTTTCTAAAATTTTCTCTTATACGTTAAAAATATTTTTTTTTTTTTTTCTTTTAATGTTGAAAAAAATTTATAATTTTGCACCAAAAGAATTTAAAAAAACTTACCTCCCTTTATTACAACAAGAAAAATTTTTTAGCCTAACCAACAAAATATATTTTAGATTTTTACAAAAAATTTAATACTAAAAAAAACACAGTGGATATTTTTTTTTTCGTTGGGTCAAATTTTTTGGCGAAATTATTGCATACACAAATTTTTGCTTGTACTATAGGGCCAAGATGAGCGTTGCTATTAACCCAATATGAAAGTTCGCCTATTCAGCAGACATATATACATAATTTTCATATTGTTTTATAATATATATTTTATATATATATATATATATATATTTAAATATAATAAATATTTTATAATATAAAAATATTATATATTACATAATAATATATGGGTAGGGTTTAGGTTTAAAAATGAGTGTTAGAGTTTCAGCAGAATTTGTGGTTACGGAAAGGGGGTGCGGGAGGGAAGAAGCGTGTGGAATGATGAATGTAAAGAGAGTAAAAGGGGAAAAAAAAGTTAGATTGAGAAGTTTTTACAAAGGGGAATGTGAAAGGGGGGGAAGAGTATATGGAAAAAAAGAGAGAGGTAAGAGAGGGGTGAAGCAAGTAAAAAGAGAAAAAATGAGAGAGGGGTAGATGTTATCAACAAATTTTGTTGAAAAAAGAAAAAGTTTTGGATGAGTTTAACAAGTTAAGAAAGCGAAACAAATGGTTTTGTCTTTTTAAAAATGGGGAAGGAGATTTATTAAATGGAGGTAGAGGGATTGGGAAGATGGAGTTAATATTTTGGAATTGTTAAAAATTGATAAAATAGGGGGGCTGTGATTTCGGTTTTAGGGCAAAGGGGGAAAAACATTGTGGAGTGAGGAAGAGCCATTGGATGTGGGGAAATTTGAGGCATAGGTAAAATGAAGGGGGGAAAAGGGAGCCGGGATTGAGGAAAAATGAAAATGTTAAAAAAACAGGTGGGGGGTATAGTTTTGGAGTGGTGGTGCAATTTTTTTAAAAATGTATGGAAGGGGTAAGGACCTAGGGATTGGGAGGAGCAGCATAGTTCCTTTGTAAAAGGCAAAGGGATAAAAGAAGTGCAAAATTTAGGGGGATAAATCTGTTGGTTCCTGGTAAAGTGATGGTGAGTTATAATTTAAAGATTAAAGTAAAACGGGGAATAATAGCAGATGAACAAGGACTTTAGGAAAGGTGGGGTGTGGACCCGGTGTTTACAGTGAAACATAAAAGTGAACAGTATTTTAATAAGGCTAAGAGTCTTTTTGGCATTTATGGGTTTGGAAAAAGGGGTATGACAGGGTGGATGGGGGGAAAGTGGCGATGTTGCAAGTGTATGGTGAGGAGGGAGGTTACTGAAAGCGGGAAAGGTTTTTACGGGAATTTTTGGGGGCTCAAGTTAGAGTAGTAGGGAAAAGGGGGAAATTTTTTTTCCCCGTAAAATAGGGCCTTAGACAAGGATGGGATGTCCCCCGGGGTTTTTTAATAAAATTTTTAAAAGGGGTTTAAGAGAAGTAAATGCGAGGGCTTGGCAGAGCTGGATTAAAAAATAAGAATCACACACAAATGGAGTTGTCACAGCGCTCTTTGCGATGACACTGTTCTTGGAGATTCGAAGAAAACTGCGAGAAGGTGGAATGAATTTTAGGGTGGCAAAAGAAAAAAAAAAAAAAGGTGAAACAGGAAAGATAAAGGGTTTTGAGGTAAAAAAAGATTTGGGGATGAAAAATTTAATATAGATTGGGGGAAAAGAGTATGGAGGGGTGAACGTATTCAGATATTTGGGATGGACGTGTCAGCGGATGGGGCTAGAAAGAGGTGAAAACATAAATTGATGAGGGAAAAAGAGTGGGGGTGCCTTAGGATTGTGGAGACAAAGAAAATTTGTCCCTTGGGGGCAAAGAGGGGAATGTATGAAATTTTTACCAACGCTCTTTTAAAGGGTGTGAAGCGTGGTGAGAATGTTGCAGCGAGGGAAGGTGGGGGCATGGGGATGTCATGTTGAGGGGAATGTGTGGTGTGAAAATAATGCAAAATTTGTAGTTTGGAAGTTAGGGGAGGTGCGGGATTTCCAAAATGTTGTCCAAGGGCTGAGGAAGGGTTGTTTAGGTGGTTCGGACATGTAGAGAGAAAGGAGCGAAACAGAAAGACTTCAAGGTGTACAGTCTGTATGGAAGGAAGGTGGGTAGGGGGCCCAGGGAAGGGTTTGGGGGGGGGGTAAAGGATTTTGTGTGGGGAGGGGTTTGGACTTCCACGCATGCTGAGCGTGTTTGATAGGATGAATGGAGACAAATGTTTTTAATACTTGATGCTGTTGGAGTGTGGCAAAGAAAATTTATGAAAGGGGGTTCGGGGAAAACCGCAGGCCCGGGCTTGAGTCCCGGAGATGGGGGAAATACAGGCCTCACTCTAAGGAGGGGGGGTTTAAAGTTCAGTTTAAAAAACCGTAGTGTAAAGCACCCTTCTGGCAAAACAGTGATGGAGTGAAGAGGTGAAAATTTTTCTTTTTGGGCCACCCTACCCTTTGGGGGAATCGGCCCTGGATAAAAATAATATTTATATATATATATATAATATTTTAAAATATATAAATTTTATATAATAAATATTATATAATATATATATAATATATATAAAATAAAGTAGTACTGAGGGGGCTCAGGGTCATTCTACGGCAGTCCCCTTTCCCCGAGCGGCTCCTTCTCAGAGTGGTCCCTTCCTGGTGGGTCCCCCTGAAAAGGGCTGCAGCTGAGT
>NW_026467658.1:0-33332 GCF_026875155.1 Cherax quadricarinatus
TAAACTTCAGGAAACTTATTACTTAACCTGGTCTTTGTCTCCTCTACTAACCTCTTCACCATTTCTGTATTTTTGTTCTTGTCTTCTACTTAGGTGGGTTCCATCAAACGTTGTCATACTCGCAAATTTGTATCCTAGTGCTTATTATTTGTTAATAATCTTACCTAATGTTACACAGCCTAACCATACAGAGAGTTTTATGACTGGTCTAGGTTATGATAGGTTTGGTTGGGTTTTGGAAAAAAGTACATAATGACTGCATATTATTATGCACGTTTTACACAATAAGCTATTCTTCATGCTAGTGACTAATAAGCAAATTACAGTCGTGGAAAGCTAGGACGGACACGAAGTTTTGTTATTGAGATAATCTTGGTTATTGTGTAAGTAAATATTTAAATTTATCCGTGGTGGAAATACCGCCTTAAATTTAAATGTTTGGCTAAAATGGTTTGATGATGCGTTGTCGACTTCGCTGGAGTACCAGGTAATGGCAGACAAGGCGGGACAAAAAAAATCAGAAGAGAATGACAAGATTTGAGGCTATTACCCAGGTAGGAATTATTGACCTCCAATAATTAGTTGCTATAGTGGATGGTATTGGAACACCACAAAGTTGTAGTTAAGTGACAAGCAGCAGTTGGAATTTTTTAATTATTCAGATGATGATTTGTTTGTTCAGTGTGCTTTAACACATTTGATAGAACATAACTAGTAACACAAGTTACAGGCTGCAGGCCAACATAGAAGGTAACCCGAGAAAATAAGCAAATACTTCCTCGCTGGACGAAAGAAAAGAATGAAAAAAAAAAAAAAAAGACAAGCTGGTGGGCTAAATTTCATGCAGTGGATGGGAAGAGATTTACATATTAGAAACCGCAAGACTCTTAAGAAAACGTCAACCAGCATGAATTTACTAACTTTTTTCACTAAGGTGTTTGAGGAGGTAGATCATGGTAATGAATATGATATTGTGTATATGGACTTCAGTAAGGCTTTCGATAGAGTTCCACACCAGAGGCTATTGAGGAAATTTAAGGCACACGGCATAGGAGGAGAAATTTTTTCCTGGGTAGAGGCATGGCTGACAAATAGACAACAGAGAGTTTGCATAAATGAGGAGAAATCAGAATGGGGGCACGTCACAAGCGGTGTTCCTCAGGGGTCAGTGTTGGGCCCGTTGTTGTTCACAATTTACGTAAACGACATAGATGAGGGACATATATATATATTTAATATATATATATATATATATATATATATAAATATATATATATATATATATATATATATATATATATATATATATATATATATATATATATATATATATATATTATTGTGACCACGAGCGAGTGGTATTGATCAATAACAACACTGCACTAGCCAAGGACACAAACGCATGCTGAGTTTGCTTGCCTCATGGTGGGCGAAAACACCCAGAGCATACGATAAACAGTGCACCAAGGACATATGATAGAGAGCACTCAGGGCATACAATAGAGCACTCAGGGCACACGACAAAGCCCCCAGGGTACACGACAAAGCCGCTTCGGAACACGACACAGCCCCCAGGGAAAGCGACAGAGCCCCCAGGGCACACAGAGCCCCCAGGGCACACGACAGAGCTCCCAGGACACACGACAGAGCTCCCAGGGCACACGACAGAGCCCCCAGTGCAATCGACAGAGCCCCAGGGCACACGACAGAGCCCCCAGGACACACAACAGAGTCCCCAGGGTATACGGCAAAACCCCCCAGGGTACACGACAGAGCTCCCAGGGTATACGACAAAACCCCCAGGACACACGACAGAGCGCCCAGGGTATACGACAAAACCCCCCAATGCACACGATAGAGCGCCCAGGGTATACGACAAAACCCCCCAGGGCACACGACAGAGCGCCTAGGGTATACGACAAAACCCCCGGGGCACACGATAGAGCGCCCAGGGCATACTACAAAACCCCCCAGGGCACACGACAGAGCACCCAGGGCACATAGAGCACACAAGGCACACGACAGAGCACCCAGGGCACACAGAGCACCCAAGGCACACGACAGAGCACCCAGGGCACACCCGAGCACCCAAGGCACCGACAGAGCACCCAAGACACCACAGCACCCCAAAGGGACACGACAGAGCACCCATGGCACACAGAGCACCCATGACACACGTCAGAGCACCCAGGGCACACGACAGAGCACCCAGGGCACACAACAGAGCACCCAAGGCAAACAGAGCACCCAAGGCACACGACAGAGCACCCAGGGCACACGACAGAGCACCCAGGGCACATAGAGCATCCAAGGTACACGACAGAGCACCCAGGGCATACAGAGCACCCAAGGCACACGACAGAGCACCCAGGGCACACGACAGATCACCCAGGGCACAGAGCACCCAGGGCACACGACAGAGCAAACAGGGCACCCAGGGTACACGACAGAGCACCCACGGCACACAGAGCACCCAAAGCACACGACAGAGCACCCAAGGCACACGACAGAGCACCCAGGGCACACAGAGCACCCAAGGCACACGACAGAGCACCCAGGGCACCCGGAGCACCCACGGCACACGACAGAGCACCCAGGGCACACGACAGAACACCCAGGGCACACGACAGAGCACCCAGGGCACACAGAGCACCCAAGCCACACGACAGAGCACCCAGGGCACACGACAGAGCACCAAGGGCACACAGAGCACCCAGGGCACACGACAGAGCACCCAGGGCGCACGACAGAGCACCCAGGGCACACAGAGCACCCAGGGCAACAGAGAGCACCCAAGGCACACAGAGCACCCAGGGCACACAGAGCACCCAGGGCACACGACAGAGCACCCAGGGCACACAGAGCACCCAGGGCACACAGAGCACCCAGGGCACACATAGCACCCAGGGCACACGACAGAGCACCCAAGGCACACATAGCACCCAGGGCACACGACAGAGCACCCAAGGCACACGACAGAGCACCCAGGGCACACGACAGAGCACCCAAGGCACACGACAGAGCACCCATTGCACACAGAGCACCCAGGGCACACGACAGGACTTACCAAGTTTGTAATTATGACACTTGTGTTAAGTACGTTACATGTAGTTGAAAAATAATTCTCTGAATATGTTTTATAAACTTCTTATGGTAATTTTCTGAGTAACTTTTGTCACACTTGTTACCTCTGTCACACTTGTTACCTCTGTCACACTTGTTACCTCTGCCACACTTGTTATCTCTGCCACACTTGTTACCTCTGTCACACTAGTTACCTCTATCACACTTGTTATCTCTGCCACACTTGTTACCTCTGTCACACTTGTTACCTCTGTCACACTTGTTACCTCTGTCACACTAGATACCTCTGTCACACTTGTTACGTCTCACTCTTGTTACCTCTGTCACACTTGTTACCTTTGTCACACTTGTTACCTCTGTCCTTGTTACCTCTGTCATGCTTGTTACTTCCGTCACACTTGTTACCTCTATCACACTTGCTACCTCTGTCACTCTTGTTACCTCTGTCACATTGTTACCTCTGTCACTCTTGTTACCTCTGTCACACTTGTTACCTCTGTCACATTTGTTAACTGTCACATTTGTTACCTCTGTCACTCTTGTTACCCCTGTCACACTTGTTACCTCTGTCACACTTGTTACCTCTGTCACACTTGTTACCTCTGTCACACTTGTTACCTCTGTCACACTTGTTACCTCCGTCACACTTGTTACCTATGTCACACTTGTTACCTCTGTCACACTTGTTACCTCTGTCACATATGTTACCTCTGTCACACTTGTTACCTGTGTCACTCTTGTTACCTCTGTCACACTTGTTACCTCTGTCACACTTGTTACCTCTGTCACACTTGTTACCTCTCTCACTCTTGTTACCTCTGTCACACTTGTTACCTCTGTCACTCTTTTTACCTCTGTCACTCTTGTTACCTCTGTCACACTTGTTACCTCTGTCACTCTTGTTACCTCTGTCACTCTTGTTACCTCTGTCACTCTTGTTACCTCTGTCACTCTTGTTACCTCTGTCACTCTTGTTACCTCTGTCACACTTGTTACCTCTGTCACACTTGTTACTTCTGTCACATTTGTTACCTCTGTCACACTTGTTACCTCTGTCATCCTTGTTACATCTGTCACACTTGTTACCTCTGTCACACTTGTTACCTCTGTCACACTTGTTACCTTTGTCTATCTTGTTACCTCTGTCACTCTTGTTACCTCTGTCACACTTGTTACTTCTGTCACACTTGTTACCTCTGACATACTTGTTACCTCTGTCACACTTTTTACCTCTGTCTCACTTGTTACCTCAGTCACTCTTGTTACCTCTATCACACTTGTTACATATGTCACTCTTGTTACCTCTGTCACACTTGTTGCCTCTATCACACTTCTTACCTCTGTCACACTTGCTACCTCTGTCACTCTTGTTACCTCTGTCACATTGTTACCTCTGTCACTCTTGTTACTTCTCTCACAATTGTTACCTCTGTCACACTTGTTACCTCTGTCATATTTGTTAACTCTGTCACATTTGTTACCTTTCACTCTTGTTACCCCTGTCACACTTGTTACCTCTGTCACTCTTGTTACCTGTCTCACTTGTTACCTCTGTCTCACTTGTTACCTCTGTCTCACTTGTTACCTCTGTCACACTTGTTACCTCTGTCACTCTTTTTACCTCTGTCACATATGTTACCTCTGTCACATTGTTACCTCTGTCACTCTTGTTACCTCTTTCACACTTGTTACCTCTGTCACACTTGTTACCTCTGTCACACCTGTTACATCTGTCAAAATTGTTACCTCTGTCACTCTTGTTACCTCTGTCACACTTGTTACCTCTTTCACACTTTTTATCTGTTACATTTGTTACCTCTTTCACACTTGTTACATCTGTCACACTTGTTACCTCTGCCACACTTGTTACCTCTGCCACACTTGTTACCTCTGCCACACTTGTTACCTCTGCCACACTTGTTACCTCTGCCACACTTGTTACCTCTGTCACACTTGTTACCTCTGTCATACTTGTTACCTCTGTCACACTTGTTACCTCTATCACACTTGCTACCTCTGTCACTCTTGTTACCTTTGTCACATTGTTACCTCTGTCACTCTTGTTACCTCTGTCACATTGTTACCTCTGCCACACTTGTTACCTCTGTCACATTTGTTAACTCTGTCACATTTGTTACCTCTGTCACTCTTGTTACCCCTGTCACACTTGTTACCTCTGTCACACTTGTTACCTCTGCCACACTTGTTACCTCTGTCACACTTGTTACTTCTGTCGCTCTTGTTACCTCTGTCACACTTGCTACTTCTGTCGCTCTTGTTACCTCTGTCACACTTATTACCTCTCTCTTGTTACTTCTCTCACACTTGTTACCTCTGTCACACTTGTTACCTCTGCCACACTTCTTACCTCTGTCACACTTCTTACCTCTGTCACACTTGCTACCTCTGTCACTCTTGTTACCTCTGTCACATAGTTACCTCTGTCATATTTGTTAACTCTGTCACATTTGTTACCTCTCACTCTTGTTACCCCTGTCACACTTGTTACCTCTGTCACTCTTGTTACCTGTCTCACCTGTTACCTCTGCCTCACTTGTTACCTCTGTCTCACTTGTTACCTCTGTCACACTTGTTACCTCTGTCACACTTGTTACCTCTGTCACACTTGTTACCTCTGTCATATTTGTTAACTCTGTCACATTTGTTACCTCTCACTCTTGTTACCCCTGTCACACTTGTTACCTCTGTCACTCTTGTTACCTGTCTCACTTGTTACCTCTGCCTCACTTGTTACCTCTGTCTCACTTGTTACTTCTCTCACAATTGTTACCACTGTCACACTTGTTACCTCTCTCATATTTGTTAACTCTGTCACATTTGTTACCTCTCACTCTTGTTACCCCTGTCACACTTGTTACCTCTGTCACTCTTGTTACCTGTCTCACTTGTTACCTCTGCCTCACTTGTTACCTCTGTCTCACTTGTTACCTCTGTCACACTTGTTACCTCTGTCACACTTGTTACCTCTGTCACTCTTTTTACCTCTGTCACATATGTTACCTCTGTCACATTGTTACCTCTGTCACTCCTGTTACCTCTTTCACACTTGTTACCTCTGTCACATTGTTACCTCTGTCACTCCTGTTACCTCTTTCACACTTGTTACCTCTGTCACACTTGTTACCTCTGTCACACTTGTTACCTCTGTCACACTTATTACATCTGTCACAATTGTTATCTCTGTCACTCTTGTTACCTCTGTCACACTTGTTACCTCTTTCACACTTTTTATCTGTTGCATTTGTTACCTCTGTCACACTTGTTACATCTGTCACACTTGTTACTTCTGTCACACTTGTTACCTCTGCCACACTTGTTACCTCTGCCACACTTGTTACCTCTGCCACACTTGTTACCTCTGCCACACTTGTTACCTCTGTCACACTTGTTACCTCTGTCATACTTGTTACCTCTGTCACACTTGTTACCTCTATCACACTTGCTACCTCTGTCACTCTTGTTACCTTTGTCACATTGTTACCTCTGTCTCTCTTGTTACCTCTGTCACATTGTTATCTCTGCCACACTTGTTACCTCTGTCACATTTGTTAACTCTGTCACATTTGTTACCTCTGTCACTCTTGTTACCCCTGTCACACTTGTTACCTCTGTCACACTTGTTACCTCTGCCACACTTGTTACCTCTGTCACACTTGTTACTTCTGTCGCTCTTGTTACCTCTGTCACACTTGTTACTTCTGTCGCTCTTGTTACCTCTGTCACACTTATTACCTCTCTCTTGTTACTTCTCTCACACTTGTTTCCTCTGTCACACTTGTTACCTCTGCCACACTTGTTACCTCTGTCACTCTTGTTAACTCTGTCACACTTGTTACCTCTGTCACACTTGTTATCTCTGTCACACTTCTTACCTCTGTCACTCTTGTTACCTCTGTCACTCTTGTTACCTCTGTCACACTTGTTACCTCTGGCACACTTATTACCTCTGTCACACTTGTTACCTCTGTCACTCTTGTTACCTCTGTCACACTTGTTACCTCTGTCACACTTGTTACCTCTGTCACACTAGTTACCTCTGTCACACTTGTTGCGTCTCACTCTTGTTACCTCTGTCACACTTGTTACCTTTGTCACACTTGTTACCTCTGTCCCTCTTGTTACCTCTGTCATAATTGTTACTTCTGTCACACTTGTTACCTCTGTCACACTTGTTACCTCTGTCATCCTTGTTACATCTGTCACACTTGTTACCTCTGTCACACTTGTTACCTCTGGCACACTTATTAATTCTGTCACACTTGTTACCTCTGTCACACTTGTTACCTCTGTCACATTTGTTACCTCTGTCACACTTGTTACCTCTGTCACACTTGTTACCTCTGGCACATTTGTTACCTCTGTCATACTTGTTACCTTTGTCTCTCTTGTTACCTCTGTCACTCTTGTTACCTCTGTCACACTTGTTACTTCTGTCACTCTTGTTACCTCTGTCACACTTGTTACCTCTGACATACTTGTTACCTCTGTCACACTTTTTACCTCTGTCTCACTTGTTACCTCAGTCACTCTTGTTACCTCTATCACACTTGTTAAATATGTCACTCTTGTTACCTCTGTCACACTTGTTGCCTCTGTCACACTTGTTACCTGTCACATTTGTTACCTCTGTAACACTTGTTACCTCCGTCACTCTTGTTACCTCCGTCACTCTTGTTACCTGTGTCACACTTGTTACCTCTGTCACACTAGTTACCTCTGTCACACTTGTTACCTTTGTCATACTTGTTGCCTCTGTCACACTTCTTACCTCTTTCACACTTGCTACCTCTGTCACTCTTGTTACCTCTGTCACATTGTTACCTCTGTCACTCTTGTTACCTCTGTCACACTTGTTACCTCTGTCACATTTGTTACCTCTGTCACTCTTGTTACCTGTCACACTTGTTACCTCTCTCACTTGTTACCTCTGTCACAATTGTTACCTCTGTCACTCTTTTTACCTCTGTCACATATGTTACCTCTGTCACATTGTTACCTCTGTCACACTTGTTACCTCTGTCACTCTTGTTACCTCTGTCACACTTGTTACCTCTGTCACTCTTTTTACCTCTGTCACACTTGTTACCTCTTTCACACTTTTTATCTCTGTCACACTTGTTTCCTCTGTCAAACTTGTTACCTCTGTCACACTTGTTACCTCTGTCACACTTGTTACCTCTTTCACACTTTTTATTTCTGTCACATTTGTTACTTCTGTCACACTTGTTACATCTGTCACGCTTGTTACTTCTGTCACAATTGTTACCTCTGTCACTCTTGTTACCTCTGTCACACTTGTTACCTCTTTCACACTTTTTATTTCTGTCACATTTGTTACTTCTGTCACACTTGTTACATCTGTCACACTTGTTACTTCTGTCACACTTGTTACCTCTGTCTCACTTGTTACCTCTGCCACACTTGTTACCTCTGTAACACTTGTTACCTCTGCGATACTTGTTTCCTCTGTCACTCTTGTTACCTCTGTCACATTTGTTACCTCTGTCACACTAGTTACCTCTGTCACACTTGTTACCTCTGTCACACTAGCTACCTCTGTTACACTTGTTACCTCTGTCATACTTGTTACCTCTGTCACACTTGTTACCTCTATCACACTTGCTACCTCTGTCACTCTTGTTACCTTTTTCACACTTCTTACCTCTATCACACTTCCTACCTCTGTCACTCTTGTTACCTCTATCACATTGTTACCTATGTCACTCTTGTTACTTCTCTCACAATTGTTACCTCTGTCACACTTGTTACCTCTGTCACTATTGTTACCTGTCACACTTGTTACCTCTGTCTCACTTGTTACCTCTGTCTCACTTGTTACCTCTGTCACACTTGTTACCTCTGTCACACTTGTTACCTCTGTCACTCTTGTTACCTCTGTCACATTGTTACCTCTGTCACTCTTGTTACTTCTCTCACAATTGTTACCTCTGTCACACTTGTTACCTGTGTCACTCTTGTTACCTCTGTCACACTTTTTACCTCTGTCACTCTTTTTTCCTCTGTCACACTTGTTTCCCCTTTTAACTTTTTATCTCTGTCCCCTTGTTACCTCTGTCACCTTTTTACCCCTGTCCAATTTTTACTCTGCAATTTTTAATCTGTCACAATTGCTACCCCTGTCACTCTTGTACCTCTGTCAAATTTTTACCCCTTTTACACTTTTTTTGTCCATTTTTTACTTCTGTCACCTTGTTACATCTGTCACATTTATACTTTTGTCACACTTGTTACCCCCTTTTCAACTTGTTACTCTGCCCACTTGTTCCCTGTAAACTTGTTCCTTGCCATATTTTTTCCCCTGTCCCCCAGTTCCTCTGTAATGTTCTTCTGTCAACTTGTTACTCTGTACACTTGTTACCTCTGCACTTGTTACCTCTATCCCCCTTTCTCCTTTCACACTTGCTACCTCTGTACATTGTTACCCCGTCACTCTTGTTGCTTCTCTCACAATTGTTACCCCTGTACATTTTTACCCCGTCAATTGTTAATTTTACATTTGTTTAAATCTTCCCAAAATTTTTACCTCTGTCCTCTTGTTACCCGTCCCTTGTTACCTCTACATCTTTTTCTTTCACTCTTGTTTCCTTTTCCACTTGTTATTCTGTCCCTTGTTACCTCTGCCACACTTGGTTTCCCCTGTCACTCTTGTGTTTTGTCACATTGTTATTCTGTCGTCTTGTTACCTTGTCCACTTTTTACCCCTTTTCAATTTTGTTACCCTGTCAACTGTTTCCTTGTCACCTTTTTACTTCTGCACCTTTTTTACCCCTGTCACACTTGGGATTGTCACTTTGTTACTATGTACCTTTTTTACCCCTGTCACACTTGTTACCTTGTAACTTGACCCATGTACATTGTTTTTGTCACACTTGTTACCTCTCTCACACTTGTTTTCCTCTTCACGCTGATTAATCTGTCTCACTTTTTACCCCTTTTTCATCCCTTTTACCCCTGTCAACTTGTTAAATTTGTCGCATTTTTACTTCTGTCCAAAATGTTATTCGTACACGGTTACTTCGTCAACTTTTATTCTGTACATTTTTACTCTGTACACTTGTTTCTACTTTCACACTTGTTTCTACTGTCAACTTGTTTTCTTTTACATTGTTACTTTGGCACATTTGGGATTATGTCACCTTGTTATACTGTCACATAGTTACTTTGGCCCCCTTGGTAATATGTCAATTGTTATACTGTACATGTTACTATTTTGGGAAATGTTACTCTGTCACATTGTTTTTACTGTCACATTGTTAAATATTGGCCAATTTACTACTGTCCCCTTGTTATTCTTACAACCCGTTTTATTGGCCACTTTTACTACGGTCCACAAGTTATATTGGCACCTTGTTATTGTCACTTGTTATTCTTTCACATAGTTGCATTGGCAATTGTTATACCCTCACCCTTGTTAAACTGTCACACTGTTACTATTGGCACACTTGTTTTACGGTCACACAAGTTACTATTGGCACACTTGTTACTACTGCACATTGTTACTATGTCACATTGTTTCTATGCACACTTGATGTCACATTGTTATGCGTCCACATGTTTACTGTCCCCTTACTACTGTCACACTTTTTCTACGTCACACTTGTTCTATTGGGGCCCCTTGTTCTACGCCACTCTTGGTGTAATGTCCCATTGTTATACTGTCACACTTGTTTTACGTCACACTTTTTCTACTGCACACTAGTTACTATTGGGGAAATTTTTACATGTTCACTTGTTTTTCGTCACATTGTTATTTGGCCCCTTGTTATTCTGTCCATTGTTCTGTCACCCTTTTTTTTTATGTCACACTTGTTATGCGTCATTTTGTTACGTCACACTTATTATACTGTCGCATTATTTCTACTTACACTTGTTTTTGTCACATTGTTATACTGTCCCCTTGTTTCTACCACACTTTTTTTCTGTCACAATTGTGTAAGTCACATTTTTTTATTCTGTCACACTTGTTACTAAGGTCACCCTTGTTTCTGTCACACTTGTTACTCTGTCACCTGTTAATCTGTCACACTTGTTTAAACTTCAACTTGTTTCTGTCCACTTGTTTCTTTTGTCCATTGTTATTGTCAACTTGTTACTACTGTCACACTTGTTTCTCGCCCCATTGTTTTTTCTGCCACTTGTTTCTATTGGGAACTTTTTATACTGTCACATTTTTTCTACGTCACTAGTTTTCTATTGGACACTTGTTCTACTGTCACACTTGTTTACTGTAACTTGTTTCTACTGTCACACTGTTATGTGGCACATTGTTACTACTGTCGCATTTTTCTACTGTCAACTTTTTACTATTGGACACTTTTTTTTATTCACCCTTATTTTACTGTAACACTATTTATTGGCACATTTGTTTCTACTGTAACTTTTTTTTTTGTCACCTTGTTCTGTCACACTGTTACTGCTGTACACATGTTTATGTCCACTTGTTACTATGTCACACTTGTTTTACTGTACACTGTTCTATTTGGGCCCCTTGTTATACGTCATTTGTTTATTCACATGCATATTTGGACACTTGAAATTCTGTCACACTTGTTTTGCTGTACACTTGTTCTGTAATTGTTATACTGTCACTTGTTTCCTTTCAATCTTGTTCGTAGATCTTTTTCTACTGTACATTATGCTACTGTCACACTTGTTTTGTCACACTTGTTATGCTGTGGTTTTTATGCTGTCACTCTTTTATGCTGTTCACTTGTTTCTGTAAAAACTTTTTACTACTGCACCTTTTTTTGCCAACTTGTTTCTTACACTTGTTACAGTCACATTTGTTTTACTGTACATTTTTATTTAAAAGGGACATTTTTATACTGTCCTTGTTAATCTGCACATTGTTAAACTGTACCTTGTTACCTCTGTGCACTTTTACCCCTGTCCGCTTATTACATTGTCACCTTTTTACCCCTGTCCACTTATTTCATTGTCACCCTGTTCCCCTGTCAAACTTGTTACTACTGTCACACTTGTATCTTACACTGTTACTTCTGCACACTTGTTCTTCGTCACATTTGTTTTTACTGTCACATTGTTTTTTTCCCCCTGTTGCTGCGTCACACTTGTTTTACTGTCACGCTTTTTACTATGTCACACTTGTTTCTACTGTCACATTGTTACTATGGCACATTGTTATACTGTCATTGTTTTACTGTCACACTAGTTTCTATTGAAATTTGTTATAGTCACACTTGTTTTACTGTCAATTAGTTTATTGGCACCCCTTTTTATACTGTCACATTTTTTTCTATGTCACACGATACTTTGGGACACTTGTTACTACGTCCCCTCGTTTCTTTGTCACCTAGTTCTATTGGCACACTTTTTACTATGTCAACCTTGTTTTTATGTCACACTAGTTTCTTTGGACATTGTTACGTCACAATTGTTACTGCTGTACACATGTTATCTTTCCAAATTGTTACACTGTACATTGTTTCTACTGTAACACTTGTTTTCTATTGGACATTGTTACTGCTGTCCACTTGTTTCACTGTCACATTGTTTCTGTCCCAATTGTTCTGCTGTACATTGTTAATCGTCAATTGTTTAAAAAGAAAATAAAGAAGGAACACTGCAGAGGCCTCGGCCCATGGAGGAGGTCCAAATCCCTACCGGCTTAAGCCAATGCACCCCAACTAGTCAGGTTTAGGTACATTGACTTAAGGAGGAAAAACCGGGACCCCACCTGGTAGCAAAAGCTATAGGGTTAACTAACCCCCCCCCACATTACTCATGTATTACCAACCTATTTTTAAGTAACAAAAGTTTGGCCTCTATAACGGTATGGGGGTTTTTCCATATCAAATCCAAACCAGTACTTTTATATCCTTCCTGAAACTGAAATTTTTTTCCAACTTAAAACCCTTGCTGCGAGTCCCTGTCTAGGCTAATATTTTCAGCACACTATTTACATCCCCTTTATTTTTTTCCTTCTTCTATTTATACACCTCAATCATATCCCCCCTAATTCCTACTCTTTCTAGAGGTGCAGTTTCAGGCCCTTAGTCTATCCTCATAGGGAAGGTTTCTGATACATGGATCAACTTTGTCATCCTCCTTTGTACATTTTCCAGAGAATTTATATCCATTCGTAATACGATGACCAAAACTGTGCAGCATAATCTAAATGAGGCCTAACCAAGGATGTATAGAGTTGAAGAACAACCTGAGGACTCCTATTATTTATGCTTCTTGATATGAAGCCAAGGATTCTATTAGCTTTATTGCGAACACTTATGCACTGTTGTCTTGGTTTCAGATTACGCTAACCAGAACTCCTAAATTTTCTTTTCGCAATCCGTAATATTAAGATCTACATTATTTAGTTTATATGTGGCAGGGTTTTATTGTCCTGTCCAACATTTAGAACTTTGCATTTGTCTATATTAAACTGCTCTGCCACTTCTCCGACCACTGCATCAGTCTATTCAAATCTTCCTGGAGTGCTCGAATGTCCTCGTCAGAATGAATTCGACGGCCTAATTTTGGTGTCATCGGCAAACTTGCCGATGTCGTCTTTATGCCCTCATCTATGTCGTTTATATAGATTGTGAACAGCAGGGGGCCCAACACTGCCCCTGTGGAACACCGCTCGTGACGCTTCCCACTCTGTTTCTCCCCATTTATGCAAACTCTCTGCTGCCTATTTGTCAACCATGCCTCTATCCAGGAAAAAATTTCTCCTCCTATTCCATGTGTTTTAATTTTCCCTCAATAGTCTCTGATGTGGGACCCTGTCAAAAGCCTTACTGAATCCATATACACAATATCATATTCATTACCATGATCTACCTCCTCAAATACCTTAGTGAAAAAAGTTAATAAATTCGTAAGGCAGGAAAAGCCCCCTTTTTAAAAACCATGCTGAGATTCGTTTTATTAATTTATGCTTTCAAGGTGGCTACGAACTGCCTCGGCAATTATTGATTCCCTAAATTTTCCCACTATGGAGGTTAGGCTTATTGGGCTATAGTTTCGAAGCTAAGGACCTGTCACCTGTTTTGAAAATAGGTATCACATTTGCCATTTTCCACTTATCTGGCACCATGCCATTTTTTAGGATATGTTTTAAAAAATTAGCCAAAGGTGTGCTAAGCTCCTCTTTACATTCCTTTAGAACCCTTGCATACAGTTCATCAGGGCCTGTTGATTTTTTAGGTTTTAATTTATCTATTTGCCTAAGACCATGTCACTTGTGACCCCAATAGCACAGTTTATTATCGTCCTTTCTACATAATTTATCAAATTTCTGGAATATCGCTGGGATCCTCCTGTGTAAAAACTGAGAGGAAGTATTGTCAAAAAATTCTACACATTTCCTTATCACTGTCCCGTGAGCTGACCCCAGGAACTTTGAGTGGGCCTATCTTGTCCCTTATCTTACTTCTGTATACCTGAAGAATCCTTTTGGGTTTTGTCTTTCGATTCTCTTGCAACTTTAACCTCATAATCTCTTTTTGCTTTTCTAATTCCTTTTTTTTTTTTCTCTCTTTAACTGAATATATCGATTTTTTCAATTCCCCTCTCCTCTTTTGATTTGCCTATATATGCCTCTCTTTTGACCAATCAGATATTTTAATCTATTGTTCATCCATTTAGGATCATTTTGTTTGTCTGATTTCCCTATTTGGAACATAATTTGGGCTGAGCAGCTAGAACTATGCCCTGGAAAGCATCATATCGGCAACCATCACCACCTACCTGACCCCCTTTGTCAGGTCATTCCATTCAGCCCACCTAAGTAATTTTTTTAGTCCTAAAGAATCAGCCAAGCGAAAGTCAGGGACGGAGACTTGATTGCCATTATTAAGGGGGAATTCCATGATATATTAAAACTGAGTGATTTTTGATCACTTTCCCCAAGCTCATCATTAACCTCAAGATTATTAATTAGTGTTCCCTCTGGGAAGAACCAAGCAAGGAGGTTATTTTCCCTAGTTGGCTCGTCCACAAAATGTTTAAAAAACAATCCTGGATCGTATCAAGAAAGTCACCTGACTCTAAATTTCCTGTCAAATTGCTCCAGTAAAATCTGTCTTATTTGAAATCCCCCCATTAGCACAACTTTTTGTATGTAGATGCCTTACAAATTTTTCTTTTCCCATAAAAGGGTTTATGCACTCCCCTATCGTCCCTTGTTACCTCTGTCGCGTTTTGTTACCTTGTCACCTTATTACATCTTCACCCTTTTTAAACCTCTCCAAAATTTGTTATTTTCCCCAACACTTTTTAAATTTCGGGTTCACATTGTTACCTTTTGTCCCCCTTTTTTAAACCTCTGCCCACTTTTTGTTAACTGTCAACTTGTATCTGTCACACGTGTTTACGTCGTCACATTGTTCATCGTCAAAACTTGTTACATCTGTCACACTTTTACCTCGGGGTCGCATTTGTTACCTCGGGTCAAAACTTTTTTACATCTGTCCCCCTTTTGTTCCCTTCTGTCACACTTATTACATCTGTCCCCCTTTTTTCCCTCTGTCACATTTGTTACATCTGCAAAACTTGTTAATTGTCACACTTTTTAAACCTCTGTCACATTTGTTACCTCTCTAAACACTTATTTACATCTGTCACACTTGTTCCCTCTGTCACACTTTTGTTCTTTTTGCACTTGTTACATCTGTCAACTTGTTACTACAGTCACACTTGTATCTTCACACGTGTTACTTCTGTCACATTTGTTACAAACTGTCACATTTGGTTTTTGTCACACTTGTTCCCTGCTTTTCCCCCTTTTTTACTACTGTAAAACGCTTTTTTTGCAACTGTCACACTTTTTAAATTACTATCACACTTTTTTACACTGTACACTTTTTCAATTTTCCACTTTTTTATATTGGCACATTTGTTCCAAACTGCACATTTTTTTTCTACTGTCACACTAGTTACTTTTTGGGAAACATTTGTTACTGTCACCTTTTTTTTCTACGTCACTTAGTTACTTTTGGCACTTTTGGGTTTACTACTGTCACACTTGTTTTCTACTGTCACACTTTTTACTATTGGCCCACTTTTTACTATGTAAAAACTTTTTTCCCACTTTCTCACTTTACTATTGGCACACTTGTTACTCCCTGTCACATTTGGGTTTCTACTGTCAACTAAAAAACTTTTGGGCAAAATTTTTTACTGTCACATTTGTGACTGCTGTCACACATTTTACTACTGTCACACTTGTTACTACTGTCACACTTTTTCCCACTGTAACATTGAAACTATTGGCACCCCTTTTTTACTGTTCAAAACCTTGTTATACTGTCCACACTTTTTTACTGTCACACTTGTTACTACGGGTCGCAATTTTTTTACGTCAAAATATTTTACAAATTGGCACATTGTTGTTTATGCCAAAACTTGTTTCTTCTGTCACACTAGTTCCCATTGGCACACTTTTTAACTTTTTGTCACACTTGTTTTCTACTGTCACGCTTGTTCCTTTTCCACTTGTTACTGTCACTTTTTGTTAATGCCCACCTTGTTACTATGCCATTTTGTTACTACTGTCACTCTTGTTACTTTTCCCACTTGTTACACTGTCACACTTTTTGCTACTGTCACACTTTTTTCTGTTCACTTTTTTAATGCTCTCACACTTTTTTACTCCCTGCACCTTGTTACTGCTTTTAACCCTGTTTCGGGCCCCCCCCCACTTGTTTCTATGTCACATTTTTTTTTCTGCCACACTTGTTGTGTCAACTTGTTTTTTTTCCCACCCCCAATTTGTTACTACTTCACACTTTTTAAACTAAGGAACATTTTGTTATACTCTCACACTTTTTTCGCCAAATTTGGGTTATTTACGGGGTGACATTTTGGTTACATCGTCCACTTTTTTCACTGTAAACATTTGTTATTTGCGCCCACATTTTTCGCCCACACTTTTTTAACAACTGTAAACACTTGTTTCTACTTTTTACACTTGTTTCCTGCCACTTGTTTCTATTGCCCAAAACCCTTTTTACTACGACCCCCTTGTTACTTTTGCCCAAAAACTTATTATTTTGTCACAATTGGGGTTACTTTCAACTTGTACAAAAGTAAACACTTTTTTTCTGTCACCTTGTTACTGTCTCTTTTATTATTTTGTCACATTTTAAAACATTCCCCTTTTTATTTTGTTTTTAAAAATTTCCCTTGATTTTTTAAAACCCCCAAAAACCCAAGGGGGAGCAGCAAAACTGCAATGCTTTGGGTTTTGCGAATAAGTCACGTTGAAAACCCAAAAATAGGACCCTTGCGGGGGACTGACTGTTACATTGGCCCTTCATGCGGGTCTTTTTTATAGATAGCTGCTTTCAGTTTAAGGGGCCCTGCAAAGTTTACCCAAAAAAAAAGATTTCTTCCCATTTTACAAGGGGGGCCCTTAATGGTTTTGACCAAAACCCAAGTAACCTTGCTTTTTTCCCAAATTTGGGGCCTGTTTATTGGAGACCGCAAAATGCCCCAAAAAATAAGTGGTGAAAAATCTTAAGAGCGCCTTAGTTTCGGAAAGAAAATTTAAAAGTTACATCATTTTGTTTTAGCACCCAAAACTTGACCGGGAATTAAAAGAATTCTTTTTTTTGGAAGCTTGAGCCCTAGTGGGAATTGAATCTTCCAAGGCCCCATTTTTCAAAAAAAAAAAATATCCCCATAGCTTTATTATGGATCTTCAGTGATCCACCATAAGAGAAAGCTTCAGGGTTAAACCCTAAACAAAAACAAAAATGTCAACAAAATCTCTTTTAACCCGTGCCCAAAGGCAGGGATGGGCCCACACACTCAACAGCCCAACCTAGAGAAAAGGTTTTAAAACCAAACTCGGTAACGATCCCAATAAATAATCTTTCAGCGCGTATGTGGGGGCAGGTTTAATGGGACATCCAGTTTTCCCTCAAATTTTCCTTGAAAAGTGATCCTCGCCCAAGGCATAGGACGACAAGTTTTCCCATGGTGGCGTTTTTGTAGGGGTTTTTTGTGAGGGAACCGGAGCTGATCTCCACATTTGCGGGAAAACGAACTTAAATACTTCCCCTTTTCTCAAAGGCTGTTTGAACCCTTTACGACCCCAGCAAAATCTCCTTTATTTTAATTTTAAAATATTCAATTTTTTTGAGACTCACGGTTAGAGGAACAGAAACCCCCAAAAGGGGAGGAACTGAACCCACAGTTGGAAACAGAGACCCCACTGTGTAACAAGATGCGCAGAGTTTGAAACAGAAACCCCCAGTGTTTAAACAAGACCTTCAGTATGTGAAACAAGGGCATACAATGTAACAGTGCCCAAAAAAGTGTGTAACAGAAAACCCCGTCGTTGTGAAAAAAATCCATAGAGTATTTAATAGAGGGGTAGCCATGTAACAGGACCCACAGTGGTGGGGGAAAAGATTCCCCCATTGTGTTAAACAAATACCTGTGGGTGAAGAGCAGACAACCCCCCTACTTTTTGGGGGCAGAGACCCACACAATTTGGTACAGAGACCCGGGGTGTGGAAACAGATATCCACAAAGTGGGGGAAAAGAGACCCCCAAGACCAAAAGTGTGTGGGTGAGAAACCACAGTAGTGGGCCAAAAAAAAAATGGTCCCCAAACCCCCCTCGTGACAGCCCCTGGTTACCTGAGGTTGTCATTCCCAGCAAAAAGTCTGGGGTCAAAAAAAAAGCATACACCCCAAAAATTCCCCGCCAAATTTTTCTTACCCCTTTAATTCCCTTGTTTAGATGTTTTCTCTAAAAAATTTTAATTTTGATGGGAAATTTAAATTTAAAATTAAACCCTCCCCTCCTGGGAAAAAAATGAAACTTTACCTAAAAAACAATTTAATCTAATATTTCATGGATTATTTCAAAATAACCCCTGTATAAAGGGAAAAGAAAAGCGTTTTCTCCAATACTTTCGGGAGAGAAACCCCAAATCCAAAACAATATGGGGAGTGCCCAAGGCATAAAAATTTGAAGGGGCCCCGGGAAAACCCAAAATAGAGCGCCCGGGCAAGCAAAAAAGAGAGTGCCCCAAAGGCATACAAAAAAGAGTGCCCAGGGGCATAAATATGAAAAGCGCCCGGGATAAATATGGGGATGCCCAGGGATGGGAAATTTGTGTATTCGAGAATACGAAAAAAAGAGTGGCCGTGGGTATGATAAAGAGGGCCCCCGTAAATCATTTAGGGGGCTACATGGGGGATACGATATAATGTGTTAAAGTACATCTAAAAAATTTGTGTGTGTGAAAGAGGTAAGGCCCCTGAAAAATTTTAAATTAGTTATGCCGGGGGCCTTATGTAAAGCAGATCAACTGCTTCTAAGATGGCAGGGTTTCGTCTAACATTTTATCACAGCAAAAGAAGAAAGGGGCACCAAGAAACCCCGTATCCCCCAACAGTTTTACAAGAAAAACAATTTAAATTTTTAAGTTTTTTAAAAAAGATCATCTCTTTCCCACGCAAATATAATATAATCCAACCCCCAAAATTGGGTGAGAGAGATAGGGAAAAAAGGGGGGGAAGGGGTTTTCCACTTTAAATTTTTTAATTTAAAATATTTCACACCCCACCAAAAAAAAATTTAAATTTTTGGGTTTAAACCCTTTGGGTTTTTTATGTGGATTAAAGTTAAAAAATGGAAAAACCCATTTAAAATTTTACTTTTTAAATTTAAAACATTGGCCCTTTCCCCCCTAAGGAAGGGGGGAAACCCAAAAAGAAGAAACACTTTCATCATTCACTCTATCAATGTCCAGCCCGAGGGGGGACTGACACTACGGTTATAAAAAAAACCCCAATATCACAACCCTCCTTCTGTGCAGGGGATGGGACTTCCCCCCCCAGGATTCAATCCCGGGTAACTTTTTTTTCGATGAATTCCTTCATAAACTTTACTTTGCTCACACTCCAAAAGCACGTCGTTTTAAAAAACGCTAGTCTGCGCTCGCTCTTAACTGTTTCACCCACGCTTGCGGAAGTCCAAACCCCTTCGTCACAAAAACGTTTTTTAAATTTCCCCCCCTTTCACCTTCAAGGACACTCTACCCCCCCCTTTCCTTTTAACCGCATTTTTTTGCCCTAAGCAATTTCTTATTTTTCCCCTTGAAATAATCGAACCACCTTAACCCCCTTAACTTATAGAAAAAATACTTAAAACAACCCCACTTCTAATCCCAAGCTATGCATTAAAATTTACAACCACAATTCCCCTCAACACACATCCCACTGCCCAGCTTCTCCTTGTTGCAACATTAAACCCAAAAGTTCACATCTTTTAAAACGTTGGTGCCCTTTCATACATTTCCCTTTTCCTTTCTATGTCTCCCAACTTTCAGTGCCCCACTCTCTATTACCCCCCCATCGTTGTATGATTCACCTCGTTTTCATAGACCCATCGCTACAATCCACTCCCAAAATATCTGAATACATTCACTTCCTCCAACTCCCTCCCTACAATCTCACACCCTTTCTTTTTGACCTATTTTTTTGTCATTCCGTTCCCCCTTGCGATTCACATTCCTTTTAATTTCTTTTTTTTACATACCACCAAATTCGTTCACAAACCTTTGTAACTTCTCTTCAAATCTCCCGAAGCAAAATGCATCAGCAAAGAGCACTTAAACAACCCCCACTTTGTTTTAGATTTTTTATTTTTTAAACCCCCCACACCTCTTCCCAAACACCCAGCATTCACTTCTCATACAGCCCCATCATATATTTAAAAACCCCATGAGCATCTCCTCTCGTCTAAGTCCTACTTTTAAACGGGGAAAAAAAATTTCCCTTCTCCTATAAAAATTTAAACCTGAGCCTCACTATCCTGTAACAATCCCCCCCCTTTCAGAAAACCTCCCACCTTTTCCATTTTGAAACATCTCCCTTGCTTCCCTACCCACTCTGTCTATGTCTTTTCCAAAAAATAAATGAAATGAAAAACCCTTTAATTTTTTCTAAATTTTACTTTTCCCCCATATTTTGGGTTGTAAACATTTGTCACCCCCCCCCCTTTTAAATGCTTCCTTGTTCATTTCGATCTGCCCCGCTTGTTTTTAAATCTTTCAATTAACCTTCCATACACTTAAGGGCATATTCAACGGCTTTTCTGTATAATTTTTCCAGTTTTTTTTGCCCTTTCCCTTTTATACAAAGGAAATTTTCTCCCAATCCGTGTCCCCCTTCTCTTCTTCCATACATTTTTTTAATTGAAGCACCAAAACCATTCCAAAACTATACCCCCCTCCTGCTTCTATCTTTCCCGTCTTTATTTCATCTTCCCCCAGCCTTTTCCCCCTTTCTTTTCTTCCCACTCCCTCACCACCTCCCATACACTCAAAAAGGGGTCTTAATCCCCCTGCAAGTTTGTTATCCCCCCCCGCCCAGTGAAAAGAAAAATCAACCTTCCTCATTTTTTCATCAAAATTTAATAGTTCCTGAAAAATTTTTTCCATCTTCCGGGATACTTCCCAACCTAATCTAAAAATTCTCCTTCCTATTTTTAATTGCAAATTCATTCTTCCCTGCTTTTTAACTTTTTAATCTGGCTCCAAAATCTTTATTATTCCAAAAATCTGTTGAATATCTCACTCACTCTTTATATCCTTCTTTAAATTTCCCTTCCCCCACTTCCATATACATGATTCCTCCCTCCTTGATACTTCTACTTTGTAAAAACCTCTTTTATGGTAACTTCTCTCTTATACTCTTTTTACCTCAAATTCCACTAATGTCTTTTTTCCCCCGACCCTTTTTTTCTGTAAATACCACTTCGCTAACATACACTCCTTCTTAAATCACCCCATACCTCTTAAATAAACTTCCTATATTTACTTGCCCCTCTTTTTGTCAGATTGTTTATGTCTTCCCCCTTACTGTCTCCTTTTATATTATAAACCCTTTAGGGGGAGCTAATGTTTTTAAAAAGGGAATGAAAAAAGGAAAAAATTGAAAAATTATGGAAAAAAAACGTTTTCTTACCGAAAAAATAGTGCAAAATTCTGGGCACATGTTTTAAAGAATTTGCTTGTTTCATCTTATTTCAAGTATGTTTTTCCAAAAATGTAATTTTTTTCCTTGCTTTCCAAAAAAACATAAGAACATAAGAAAAGAAAGGGCCACTGCAAAGCCCACGACCGATGGCAATTTTTTTTTTTTTTTCCTCCAAAAATTGCGATTTTTATGTTGTTTCATTTAAATACACTCATTTCAACTTTCTGAGGACTCCATTCAAACAGTGAGGTGTAATAGCTTTTAGTCACCTGTGGGGCTGTAAAAGTGTTGAGGGTGTAACATAATGAAATGTGGGGTCAGACCGTAGAGTTTTACAGAAAAAATAATTATGTATAACTCAGCATAAGTTCTGACTTTTTTTTTCCATTTTTTCCCCAAAAGTATTTTTAGCAGTGTCATGTTTTTTTGCACACGTTTTTGAGTAATGATGGTTTTACAACTGTAAAGGGGCTGCTCTATTTTTTTTACCGCTTTTGTTTTCATTGATTTTTTTTTTCCCCAAAAAAAAACCTTAAAAAAAAAAGAACTTTAACATTTTATTAGCAACTATTGACATTTTCCCCCTTTTTTTTTTTCATCATGTCAACTAGAACATTTACATCCTCCAAATTTTTTTTGAAAGGGGGTTTTATGACAAAAAGAATAGGCAATATTTATTCTTTTCCACTTTTAAGGCCCAAAAAAATCTTAGAGTATATAGGCTTAAAATGCGCTTAAAAACATCTTAAAAATTTTAATTGAAATTTTAACCAAAAAAAAAAAAAAAAATGATTTCGCTAGTACCTTTCCCTTTAAAACTCTGTTATTTTTCGAGCATCCCCTTTGTAAAAAAAAATTTAATTTTAAACGCTGGGAAATACCAAATAGTAATGGTAAACCTCACCTGCGATAACTTAATTTTTTTTTTCAAAACCCCTGCTTACTTCTTTTTCATTGGACAAAAAAAAGTTGACACAGTACTTTAAAAAATCAATTTTTTCATAAGTCAATTATGGGGCAGCCAGAACCCCAAAAAATATTACGTACTTAGTAACAAAACATAAACACGAGTAAATTTAATTTAGGATAAGCAAATATTTTGTACTTAGCATGCAATATTTTTATTTTTAAAATCACTGAGCACGAATTTTATCAGTTAATGTTTAAGAAATTTTTCAAAAAAGCTTCAAACCGTTCAAATTGTCAAATAGCAAAAAAAAACATTTTTAACTTTCTTTTTTTTAATTTTTTAATGTTCATTAATTTTTAAAAAAAAAATTTTAAAAAAAAAGAAAAAAAATTTTACTGTAAAATTTTTTCGGGGTTTTTGAAAAACTAAGTCCTGAGGGGGGTAACTTAATTTTAATCATATAAAAAGCTATATTAACTTTGGCACACAAGACGTTATACAAAGGAGATTAAATTTAAAAGGGGACCCCTTGTGGGTCTAGCGCTTATTATGATTAAACATGTTTAACCACTGCAAATTATTCCCTAATTTTCGGGAAACTGCGGCTAAAAAAAGGGAAATTTTCAGGATGCCCAATAACAGTTAAATAATATAGCTATTTGGGGGCCTTAGCATAACATCCCTGATAACACCCCATCGCTCTGTGGCGGGTAAGCTACTGACTTGGGAAAAACAAGGCACACACTCTTTCTACTCAGAGTTTTGTCAGTCATTTTCAAACTGGTGAAATATGATGCCAGGGAGGTCCGGTCGGGAACAACACTGGGACTGTTTCCTGACGACCTTACCTAAAATCTACCTGCCAATATTGATTGCTTTAGGTCTCCCCCTCTATTAAGCTTCAGGACGAGTGCGGTAATTTTATATCGGTTGCCATGAACCTCCCTGCCACATTTATACTTAAAAAAAAATCTGAAGATAATTTGATGATGAAAAATCTGAGATATGTGTTATTGAAAATATAGAAGATGGAATAGAAATATACAGCATTTTATTCTTGGCTACTCGTAAGGTTTCCTATGTTAAAACTACCGGAATGAAATGTACATATATAAATTACAAGTATGGACATTTACAAATAATATAAAAAAATAAAATGCGCGCAAAAATTATTTTCCTATAACACGACAGGCCTTAGCCCAAAATTTCCTGAATCTGATTATTAGACACTTTTGCAATATTTGAGGTTTAATTTTATTCTGGAAACGTTTTGCCAGCCAGTGGTTCTTCCGTCCATACAGAAGGAAGAATCGATGGGAAAGCTGAGGGAGATGTGAGCTAATCAGGTCTTAGTCTGGAGTTTCCTGGTATCTAGACTGAAGAGGCAAAGGGCTGGAGAAATGTTTCCAGAACGAAGAAACTCAATATTTATCACCTGTCGATTTTCTTAAATATTTAGACCAATTTATAAATTCTGACTACGACATGCACTTTGATAACCATCAACGTGATGGAGGATAAACCAAGCGGGCTTCTGTAGTGTAATTCATGCTTATCTCTTTAACTCCAGTCATGCTCTGTAGTGTTTATTACACGGCTATCTTCTTAACATCCGTCACTGCGTTCTGTAGTGTTATACCACGCTATTCTTTAAACATCCGTCACTGCTCTGTAGTGTTATTCAACGCGATCTCTTTAACATCCGTTCACTGCTTCTGTGGTGTTTATACACGCTATCTCTTTAACATCCGTCACTGCTTCTGTAGTGTTATTTACACGCTATCTCTTTAACATCCGTCACTGCTTCTGTAGTGGTGATTTACACGCTATCTCTTAAATTTTCCCCCCCCCCCGCTCTGCTTCTGTAGTTGTTTATTACTCACGCTATCTCTTAACAATCTGTCACTGCTTCTGTAGTGTTATTACAAGCTATTTTTCTTAACATCCGTCATGCTTCTGTAGTTGTTTATACCAAGCTATCTCTTAACATCCGTCATGCTTCTTTTGTGTTATTACACGCTATCTCCTTAACATCCGTCTCTGCTTTCTGTTGTGTTATTACACCGATATCTCTCAACATCCGTCATTGCTTCTGTTTGTGTTATTACCACGCTATCTCTTATCATCCGTCACTGCTTCTTGTAGTGTTATTACACGCTATCTTTTAAAAAAAAAAATAAATCGTCACTGTTCTTGTATTGTTATTACACGCTATCTTTAACATCGTCATTGCTTCTGTAGGTGTATATTACACGCTTTCTCTTTAACATCCGTCACCGCTTCTGTTTGTGTTATGACACGCTATCTCTTTAAAATCCGTCACTGCTTCTGTAGTGTTATATCGCTATCTCTCTTAACATCCGTCACTGCTTCTGTAGTGTTATTACACGTTATCTCTAAACATCCGTCTACTTGCTTTCCTGTTGTGTTTATTAACGCGCTGATCTCTTAACATCCGTCACTGCTTCTGTAGTGTTATTACACGCTTATCTCTTAAACATCCGTCACTGCTTCTGTAGTGTTATTATTACACGCTATCTCTTTAACATCCGTCACTGCTTCTGTAGTGTTATTACACGCTGTCTTCTTAAACATCCGTCCACTGCTTCTGTTTTTAGTGTTATTAACACGCTATCTTTAACATCCGTCAGGCTTCTGTAGTGTTATTTCACGCTATCTCTTTACATCCGTCACTGCTTCTGTTAGTGTTTATTAACGCTATTTCTCTTTAACATCCGTCACTGCTTCTGTAGTTGTATGACACGCTATCTCTTAAACTTCCGTCACTGCTTCTGTTGTGTTAGTACACGCTATCTCTTTAACATCCGTCACTGCTTCTGTAGTGTTATTCACACGTTATCTCTTAACTCCATCACTGCGTCTGTAGTGTTATTTACACGCTGTCTCTTAACATCCGTCACTGCTTCTGTAGTGTTATAAACGCAATCTTTTGAACATCTGTCACTGCTTCTGTAGGTGTTATTACACGCTATCTCTTTAATCCGTCATGCTTCTGTTGTGTCTTTCCGCTATCTCTTTAACCATCCATCACTGCTTCTGTTGTGTTATTACACGCTATTCTCTTAACATTCCGTCACTGCTTCTGTAGTGTTATTACACGCAATCTCTTTTAACATCGTCACTGCTTCCTGTTAGTGTTATTACACGCTATCTCTTAAACATCCGTCACTGCTTCTGTAGTGTTATTTACACACTACTCTTTAACATCCGTCCACTGCTTCGTTGTGTTATTACACGCTATCTCTTAAAACATCCGTCCTGCTCTGTAGTGTTTATACACGCTAGTCTCTTAACATCCGTCCACTTGCTTCTGTAGTTTATTCACGTTTCTCTTAAACATCCTTCACTTGCTTCTGTTTGTGTTTTTACACGCTGTCTCTTTCATCCGTTCACTGCTTCTCTAGTGTTATTACACGCTATCTCTTAACATCCGTCACTGTTCTCTAGGTGTTATTACACGCTATTCTTTAACATCGTCACTGCTTCTGTAGTGTATTTCACGCTATCTCTTAACATCCGTCACTGCTTCTGCTAGTATTATTACACGCTATCTTTTAACATCCGTTCACTGTTCTGTTGTGTTATTTTACACGCTTATCTCTTAACATCCGTCACTGCTTCTGTAGTCGTTATTACACGTTTTCTCATAACATCCGTGTCACTGCTTCTTTTAGTGTTATTACACGCGATTCTCTTTAAACATACCGTCACTGCTTCTGTAGTGTTATTACACGCTATCTCTTAACATTTCCGTACTGCTTCTGTAGTGTTATTAACGCTATCTCTTTTTACTCCGTCACTGCTGTCTGTTGTGTTATTACACCGTTATCTCTTAACATCATCCACTGCTCTGTAGAGTTTTACAACGCTGTCTCTTAACATCCGTCACTGCTTCTGTAGTGTTATTAGACGCTATCTTTTAACATCTGTCACTGTTCTGTAGTGTTATTACAACGCTATCTCTTAACTCCCGTCTACTGCTTTCTGTAGGGTTATTTACACGCTATCTCTTTAACATCATCAGCTTCTGTTGTGTTATTTACCCACGCTTTCTCTTAACATCCGTCACTGCTTCTGTGTGTTATTACACGCTATCTCTTTAACATCCGTCACTGCTTCTGTAGTTTGTTATTACACGCTAACTCTTAACATCGTCACTGCTTCTGTGTTTGTTATTTACCACACTATCTCCTTTACTTCCGTCCACTGCTTCTGTTGTGTTATTACATCACGCTATCTCTTAACATCGTCACGCTTCTGTAGTGTTTTAAATTACACGCTATCTCTTACATCCGTCACTGTTCTGTAGTTGTTATTACACGTTATCTCTTATAAACATCCATCATCTGCTTCTGTGTGTTATCTACACGCTGTCTCTTAATCATCCGTCACTGGCTTCTGTAGTGTTATAACACGCTATCTCTTAACATCCGTCCACGCTTCTGTAGGTTATTACCACGCTATCTCTTTAAACATCCGTTCACTGCTTTGTTGTGTTATGCACGCCTATCTCCTTAAGATTCCGTCACTGCTTATGTAGTTGTTATTACACGTTATCTTCTTAACATTCCGTCACTGCTTCTGTAGTGTTTATACACGCTATTTTTTAACATCCGTCACGCTTCTGAAAGTCGTTATTTCACGCTTCGCTATCTCTTTAACATCCGTCACTGTTTCTGTTAGTGTTATTACACACTATCTCTTAACATCCGTCACTGCTCTGTAGTGTTATTACACGCTATCTCTTAACTCCGGTCACTGCTTCTGTAGTGTTATTACACGCTATCTCTTAACATCCGTCACTGGCTTCTGTTGTGTTTTTTACACGCTATCTCTTAAATTCGTCAATGCTTTCTGTAGTGTTATTATACGTTATCTCTTAACAAATCCGTCCTGCTCTGTAGTGTTATTTACACGTTATCTCTTAAACATTCCCGTTCACTGCTTCTGTTGTGTTATTACACGCTATCTTCTTAACATCCGTCACGTTCTGTAGTGTATGATACGCTTTCTCTTGTTAACATCCGTCACTGCTTCTGTGTGTAATTACACGCTATCTATTAACATCCCGTCACTGCTTCTGTAGTGTTATTACACGTATCTCTTTTAACAATCCGTCACTGCTTCTTTGAGTTATTATACGCTGTTGTCTTAACATTCCCGCACTGCTTCTGTGTGTTATTACACGCTATCTCTTAAATTCCCGTCACTGCTTCTGTAGTGTTATTACACGTTATCTCTTAACATCCGTCACTGCTTCTGTAGTGTTATTACACGCTATCTCTTTAACATCCCTCTTCATTATTACGCCGTTTAACTAAGTGGACAGCAGACATTCACTGGCGTAAGACTACTTTAATTTCACGAATGTTCACAACCAAGCTGCGTCTAACAAGGAGGTTTCAACCCTGTTAAGTAAACTTCAGCTTGTAACCCCTTTGGGCATTGTGACATGTTCCCATGTACCTTTAAAATTTAGGAATAAAAAATTTACAAAATTATACGATATTTATATTATTTTCTTTGATATTTGTATGTGTAGAGATTTATATACCTATTGGTTAAAACATCAATAAACCTTGAACTTCAGGTCTTGTATTTATAAAATTATATATATCTGTTCCATATATAATCTGTTATATAAGTAATCATGACTAATGAGTAAAAAGTTAGACAAATCTTGTTAGATAATATACTAAAAACTAAAATACGAATACTAATGGAGATGAATGAAACTGTTTTTTTCTGCAACAAGTTCAATTAGTACGAGGGGAAACTTTAGCAACTGCAACGACGTATATATTTCAGGAGCTTTGAGATTGATCTGTGTTGACTTAATCCCAGCAACACTGAAATGCTAACTCCACAAAGCCATTGTTGAATGGGAATAACTGTAGTGCTTGATAGCGGCTTCCAGCAACCGTTTTAGCGTCTCACACTAAGAATCACATAATTCTTTCAGAATCTTTCAATCATCTTGGGAATCTCAAAGTCGGTTCTTCCAGCCTCCTCATGAATAGCTTTCTCAGCCAGCAACACCTGAGCATTTGCAGTGTAAGGATTCCGAAGATACACTTATTCATCTAAGTGTGTGTGTGTGTGTGTGTGTGTGTGTGTGTGTGCTTACCTACTTGTACACACCTGCTTGCGGTTTAAGGGATCTAGTCGTGGCTCCTGGCCCCGCCTCCTCACTGGTCGCTACTGGGTCCTCTCTCTTTCCCCTGCTCCATCAACTTTATCAAGCCTCGTCTATGTCACTTCCCAGACTATGCCACTTGTGACTAAAGAATACTTCCTAACATCCCTTTGCTCTCTGAGTCTTCAACTTCCAATTGTGAGCCTTGTTCTGTGGTTCATCTCTGGAACACCTATTTCTGTCCAACTTTGTCAATTCCTACACAGTATTTTGTAAGTCGTATCATGTCTTCCTAACCATTCTGTCTCCTCTAGTGTCGTCAGGTCCAATTTCTTAAATCTTTCTGGTGGGGACATTCCCTTGCACTGAAACTAGCCTTGGTTGCAAACCTTTGCATTTTCTCTAATTTTGTTGACCTGCTTGACCAAGGTGGGGGTTCCAAATTGGGCGCTGCATACTCCAGTATGGGCCTGCGTATACGGTGTATTAGAGTCTTGAAAACGATTTCCTCTACGGGAGGGCATTTGAAATCTATTCTCAGGTTCGCCAGGCTCCCATATATTGCAGCAGTTTATCGGTTGTGTGTGCCTAAGAAAGATATGCTTGGTGTTTATACTCACCAATAAGATCCTTTTCTTTGGGGTGAGGATTGCAGTCTTTGGAAAACCTAGCCTATACTCTGTCTGCGGTCTTCTTTGCCTTTCCCGAAACTTCATGACCGAGCATTTGGTTGGGGTAAACTCCGATGAGACCTTCAGTTGCTGGACCAAGCTTCCAGCCTGTTGTCCACGTCTCTTCGTAGTCCTGCCTGATCACTCAGCGATTTAGTTTTCTTCTTAATTTCAAATCGTCTGCAAACAAGGGACACTTCTGTGTCTATCCCTTCCGTTACGTCATTCACGTTTACCAAAAATAGCACTGGTCCTTGGACTGACCCTGTGTGTGTGTGTGTGTGTGTGGGTGTGTTGGAGTTCGAGAGGTGGTGAGTGGCAAATATGCTGGTGTTGATGTCTGTAGATGAAAATACGCTAAATGGAAACTCATTGTAGAAGTAATGAAAAACTAATTGACTAAACATGAGTATCTCTTATCTGAAAGTTTTACGCGTGTAACTTTGCTCACAAATGGACACAACTCGCTCACGACTAATTTTTGTGGATAATTAAAGCAGAGGAGCTCTCGGCTACCCTCGTATGTCTCTTAGATGAGACTAGAACACATTCAGAAGGCGTTCTGTATGATTTTTACGAGAGTTATAATTTTGAATGCAATACATGCAATTTTGTAACGGAAAGGGGAAAGAAGCTTTTTAGTTTTACTGTTTCTTTATCAGCTGATTTGTAACAGGATGTTCTGTATTGCTTAATCTACATTACGATAGTATACATGCTGTCAGTGTACATTGCACACTGTACAGCGTGTACACAATGGTTTACTTGATTTTTATGTCCCCTTGGGAGTACATGTCCCCTAGGTTGGGAAACTCCCGATCTATCATAAGAGCAATAAATTTAAAAAAAGGGGATTTGGGCGTCATCTGCCTTTCCGAGGCTAAAATGGGGGCAGGTTGCCCTTTCCCCTTTTTTTTTTGTTTTTTTTTTTTTAAAAAATTTTAAAATTTTTAAAATTTTTTTGGGGGGGAATTTTTTTTTTGTTAAAAGGTTTAAATGGTTTTTTGGGGGGGGGGGGGGGGTTTTTGGGGGGGGGAAAAATTTTGGTGGGGTTGTGGTTTGGGGGGTTTTGTGGGGGGGGGTTGGGGGGGGGGGGGGGGGAAAGGGAGTGTAAAAAAGGTTTTTAGAAAGAAAAATGGGGGAAAAAAGGGAAATTTTTGTTGGGGGAAAAACCCCCTTTTTTGGAAAGAGGACCCTTTTTTGGAAAAGGACCCCCGGGGGTTGGAAAAGACCCAATTTTTTTGGGGGGAAAAAAACCCCGGTTTTGGGGGAAAAAAAAAGAAAATGTGTGGGGGGGGGAACCCCAGGGTGTGGGGGCCCCCGGTGGGGAAGGGGCATTTGGGATTAGTTTAAAAAAAGAGTTATAGAACCCAACTATGACCATTTTTAACTTTAATGAAATACACAAAAAGATACATATGGTATGTAAAATAAAGGGACCCACAGTGTATGGAACAGGGGCCCAAAATGTGTGGAACAGGGAACCACAGTGTGGGGTACAGGGAACCACAGTGTGTGGTACGGGGGACCACAGTGTGGGGGTACGGGGGAACCACAGTGTGTGGTACAGGGACCACGGGTGGGGGAACAGAGACCCGCAGTGAAGGGAAAGAGACCCCAGTGGTGTAGAACAGAGAACCACAATGTGTGTGGAAAAAGACCCACGTGTTTTGGGGAACAGAACCCACAGTGTGTATTGGAAAGAGGCCCAAAAGTGTGTTGTGGAACAGGGGGACCCCCACTTGTGTGTGTGGAACAGGACCCACAGTGTTTTTGTGTGTGGAACAGAGACCCACGGGTTTTGGTGGTGGAAGGACCCACAGGTGTGGGGGGAACGAGACCCACAGTTTGTTAAAACAGGGCCCACAGTGGTGCGGGGAACGAGCCCCCGTTGTAGTATGAATCATTAGCTTGTTTTTAATTTAAAGCCTAATAAACGAGGAGGGGGCACAGAAACGACAAAACCGGATGGGGGGAAAACGAGGGGTAGAAAATCTCATGGTTACCCAAAACCATGTCCCCTAATTCCTTAAATTTTCTCCGGTTTCCATCTTGTGAGGGGGCTCACTCGAACCCCTATCCCTCTGTACCTTTGCTTACTCTTAAAACCTTACTTTTGGGTTCTGTATCACTTCTTACAGCTACACTTCTACCATTCCCTACTCGTACGCAACCCTCTTATTTCTACTTCTATACTCTGCTACGGCTATATACCTACCCACCAGACCCTGTACCTCTGCTACATCTATATCTTTTACTCTCCTTTAACCTCTGTCCCGTTCTCCCTCTGGCCACTGCACTTTCCTACTTCTATTATCTTTACCAGGCTAACCTTCTCCTTTTTATAACTTCTGTACGTCTACTGCCTCTATACCTCGTACGTCTATTACCTCTAACTTCTGTAACTCCACTATTCTTTACCCGGTTCACTGTACCTTTGTACCACTTTCTTATTCCCAATTTCCCCTTTTCCTCTGAAACCCAGTTCCCCCTTCCACCTTTTGCCTCTGCGCTCTGTATCTAGACTGTCTCTATGCCTCTAAAACCCTCGGGTTTACTCTCCCTTTCCCAAACTTTTTATTACCCTCCTAAAAACCTCTACACTCCTATACTTTTTCACCTCCTCCCTCTAATCCGCTATACCACTTGTCTCTTAGCCTAACGGTATCATATATTTTCCCCACCACCACAATACACAAACAATTTTGCAATAGTACATGAAGTTTTTAACACGCTTCGGTCCGATTTGGCCATTTACAAGGATAAAGTGTGATGTTCGGGGGTTTTAAGAAAATTAACCCCGTAAATTCCCGCCGGGTTTTTTCATTGCAAAGGAGCAGGAAAATGCGAAGACTCATCCCAGTTGAAGGAAAAATTTGCTCATTCTTATTAAACTTCCCAGCGCTTCTTTGGGAAAGAGGGTAAAAAATTGGGGAAAGGACTGTTTTAATACCAAAAACTACTGAAAATTTCTCCAAGGCTTTTTTAGAAAAACTGGCTCCTTAGTCACTCTGAAAAGTCCCTATATTCCCTTTGGACTTAAATTAATACCTTTAAAACGCTTTTTGGATTACATAACGTTGTCCTTCCTCGGATACCGGTTGTTTTAAACTTGGAGATAAAGACTACTGGTCACCTGATTTGGCCTTTGGTAAAGGTCCGCACGTCTTTAGAGGTCTGAGAAGGGTTTATAGTCGTATGGTACAATAGTGCAGGTTTGATGTAATGCCCGGTTTTAACCTCTAACCTCGCCCTGGACTTCCTATTTTTAAAATTTGGCCAAAAACAATTACTGAATCGATAAAACGGGTTTTGGGGGAACGCTTAATGTTCCCTGATAAAAAAAGGTTTTTTTTCTACCTTGGACCTAAACGTTTTTAGGAACAAAAAACAAATTTAAGGTGGACTTACCCATTACCTCCCTTACCCGTGAATATCATTATAAGTCACTTTTGGAAAAAACAATCTAAGAAGCACTGCGTCGGCGTCATAGGCCCGGGACCTGA
>NW_026467659.1:0-12816 GCF_026875155.1 Cherax quadricarinatus
AATTAAAAAACTCTCTCTCATTTCCCCAAGCCCCCCCACACATTACTGCATTTAGGCACCAACTCCATGGCCATCCATATTTATTGAACCCTCAAAATGGACTAATTAGTGTTCCATTCTCTCAGGGGCATAAGCCTATGCTCACTGGATTAATTTATTGGGCATATTGGAATTATGAGACTTTAAGTGTGACCATGGCGTAATAGCGCACAAAATGCGCGCTAAAGGAATAACAGGAAAAGTCGGTCGATGGATCTATAATTTCCTCACTAACAGAACACAGAGAGTAGTCGTCAACAGAGTAAAGTCTGAGGCAGCTACGGTGAAAAGCTCTGTTCCACAAGGCACAGTACTAGCTCCCATCTTGTTCCTCATCCTCATATCCAACATAGACAAGGATGTCAGCCACAGCACCGTGTCTTCCTTTGCAGATGACACCCGAATCTGCATGACAGTGTCTTCCATTGCAGACACTGCAAGGCTCCAGGCGGACATCAACCAAATCTTTCAGTGGGCTGCAGAAAACAATATGAAGTTCAACGATGAGAAATTTCAATTACTCAGATATGGTAAACATGAGGAATTTAAATCTTCATCAGAGTACAAAACAAATTCTGGCCACGAAATAGAGCGAAACACCAACGTCAAAGACCTGGGAGTGATTATGTCGGAGGATCTCACCTTCAAGGACCATAACATTGATCAATCGCATCTGCTAGAAAAATGACAGGATGGATAATGAAACCTTCAAAACTAGGAGGCCAAGCCCATGATGACACTCTTCAGGTCACTTGTTCTATCTAGGCTGGAATATTGCTGCACTCTAACAGCACCTTTCAAGGCAGGTGAAATTGCCGACCTAGAAAATGTACAGAGAACTTTCACGGCGCGCATAACGGAGATAAAACACCTCAATTACTGGGAGCGCTTGAGGTTTCTAAACCTGTATTCCCTGGAACGCAGGAGGGAGAGATACATGATTATATACACCTGGAAAATCCTAGAGGGACTAGTACCGAACTTGCACACGAAAATCACTCACTACGAAAGCAAAAGACTTGGCAGACGATGCACCATCCCCCCAATGAAAAGCAGGGGTGTCACTAGCACGTTAAGAGACCATACAATAAGTGTCAGGGGCCCGAGACTGTTCAACTGCCTCCCAGCACACATAAGGGGGATTACCAACAGACCCCTGGCAGTCTTCAAGCTGGCACTGGACAAGCACCTAAAGTCAGTTCCTGATCAGATGGGCTGTGGCTCGTACGTTGGTTTGCATGCAGCCAGCAGCAACAGCCTGGTTGATCAGGCGCTGATCCACCAGGAGGCCTGGTCACAGACCGGGCCGCGGGGGCGTTGACCCCCGAAACTCTCTCCAGGTAAACTCCAGTCTCTCTCAGTATCCCAAGTCAGCCCCAGCACATTACTGCATATAGGCACCAACTCCATGGCCATCCATATTTATTGAACCCTCAAATGGACTAATTAGTGTTCCATTCTCTCAGGGGCATAAGCCTATGCTCCCTGGATTAATTTATTGGGCATACTGGAATTATGAGACTTTAACAATAACAAGTCTCTCTCAGTATCCCAAGTCAGCCCCAGCACATTACTGCATATAGGCACCAACTCCATGGCCATCCATATTTATTGATCCCTCAAAATGGACTAATTAGTGTTCCATTCTCTCAGGGGCATAAGCCTATGCTCCCTGGATTAATTTATTGGGCATACTGGAATTATGAGACTTTAACAATAACAAATCTCTCTCAGTATCCCAAGTCAGCCCCACACACTACTGCATATAGGCACCAACTCCATGGCCATCCATATTTATTGATCCCTCAAAATGGACTAATTAGTGTTCCATTCTCTCAGGGGCATAAGCCTATGCTCCCAGGATTAATTTTTGGGGCATACGGAATTATGGACTTTAAAAAATAACAATCCTCTCAGATCCCAAGTCAACCCCAGCACTTTTAACTCCATTAACCCAGTCAGGTTAAAAATTAAAATCACTGATTATACAGATTATAAAAATTAAAGGCCCTTAAAGAGAATTCTTGCATTTTACTCTTGTAAAAACCCCAGCCACACATTGCTACAATTAATTGGGCTAATTATCATCCATCACACGTCGATTAAACTTGTGCCCCCAAAACCCCCATTTCCCCAATCAGTCACTAATTTTAATTAATTTTCAATTAATTTTTTCACTATCATCCGGTTCAGGAAGGACCAAGGGGCAGATGGGGAAAATTTTATAGGTTGCTTACCTGTATGTACCTCAACATTATATACATACCATAATCCTTTGGGAACAACCATATTGTTTACTGAGTCACCCCTGAAGACATGTAGAAAACTTAACCACCCCGGGTCACGGCAGTGGCCCCTTCACCTCAAAATCTTATCCAATCATCCGGACCATAGGGTTTGGATAGCACCCACAAGTAGGTGTACTAATTAATTTGGACTGTAAATTTTATATTGTTAACTAATAAGGGGGGGGGGGGGGGTTACACTGAATACCATAAGGGAAAAACACTTGTACAAATCTCTCCACTTACCGATATTCCTGGGGTCACTTGATTTGCGGGATCACTCATAACCTATCCAATTACAACATACCTAACGGCCAGTATCACGCTATAACTAAAGGGGTTTATTTAAACTGTGGGATTGATACTCCTTATTTCCTCCATTCCCCATCTCTTTTCGATTTCTGCACACCGCAGGGTTCTCTTTCCAGCAGACAGGTACCCATGTTTGTCCCTTTTTAAAGTCGTGCTTCCATAAAGTTTCACTATCCTCGGTACGAGAATCACACATTCACCACAGGGCGATCTTTTTCACATCCCGCTTCTCTTAACCCAAATGTTTTTATCACTGATTACATTACCATTCACAAGATGATTTAACGTCTCAAATTATTAACACATTAGGGGTCACTCCATTAAGATCGAGGCCGTGAGCGGGGTTTAAACACACGGGTATTTCCCCTGGACACACACCAGGCCCGTGCCCCACCACCCCCGTCAAACCATTTTCACAAATTTTTAACCCTTTTACGTGGCCCCGTAAACCACTTTCCCCTCACTCTCACCGGGAACAGTTCGACACTTCCTTTATGAAAAAAGCCTATAATCCTTAGGCCGCGTGAATCCCATTTGGGTTCCATGTTTTCCCAGCCTCGTCTCGACGTAAGTCTCATTAAAACTCCTACTGTTGAAACAGTTTTAGTGTTGTGAGAACTCTTATGTGTGAGCTGTGACTAAGGATATACCTAGTCTACATGACTCAAAAAATCGTAATGACACATTGCAAAAAAACCCATACCCCCGCCGGGTTTGAACCCGCGGTCTAGAGTCTCAAAACTCCACCCGTCGCGTTAGCCACTAACCGCAAAGCCACAAAAAATTTCATCCAACTGGGTTATTCTACCCCAAAAGAAAGTTAGCACAGGCCCCTCTGTGACCCATTTTGGTAAAAGGGGTGCCTGTGCAACTTTCCTTGGGTAAAAATATACCTATTGGATGAATTTTATTGTGGCTACGGGTCTATGGCTAACGCGACGGGCTGGAGTTTTGAACTCTATGACCGCGGTTCAACCCCGGCCCGGGGGGTAGGGTTAAATTACTAGTAAAACCGGAAAATATTTTTCCCCTTTTGAAAAGGCCCTCACGGGCCACTGCCCCCCTTTCTGCCTTCATTTGACCTACCCTTTTCGCCTCTTCAACTACAGTGTAGAGGCAAATTTTGCTAGTCCACTGCTACTCGTGCCTCTCAAAATGCCACAACCTCGCTTTACCAACCTGGAATAACGACGAGTGTGCAGTCCTACGTGATTGGTAACCCGGGTGTGCACACCTGAAAATTCGTCTTCACTCCAAGACACTGTGCTAGAAGTTCTGCAAGTTTGGGAGGGGTAACAACTTACGTACGGCTTCAGTTTTTGGGAAAACTCTTGAAAAGTCTGCCTAAACCTGTGACCTTGACGAGGCACGCATACCTCCTAGACTTTCCCCCATATGACTATTTGAAAAAGGCAAATGTGCGGCTCAGTTACCCCTGCTGTTCTCCTTATCCCCAACTCTCCCCCCTTTAAACCACCGTTCGCCTCATCAACGCGTGCAGTGTAGGGGTTTTTTTGCTGCCCTGCTGGTACTTGAATATGTGGTTCCCAAGGCGCAGATTTTTTTTTAACATTTGATGAGTGGATTACGCTGACTTAGGACTTTGTGCTACCATCAACCTCTAGGCTTAAGGATGGGAATGTCTGGCCTGCTGGGTGACCTTAAAAATGGCACTAAAGACCCACATCCCACTTACACCCATACTGCATGTGTCAGTGGGGGTGAATGTCCCTTCCTCGATTTTTCCTATAACCCGGGTATCCCTTAACTCGTCGCCATTATCTACATAGGGGATAAGGGCGATTTTGGCTGTCCGGCCAAACAGCGCTCCAACCAGCCATGAAGGGCCAAGGCTACACTGTTCTGAACCCCCGAATGCCTTTGTGAACTTCAAACAGTGTTCCGGCCGTACCTTTCGTGTTTGGAACTGTTCATTATAAAAATTTGTCTGTCTTCCCAAGAAATGTGCTAGATGTTTAAAAGTGCTGGGGTTTTAGTAATTAACAAATATCAGGGTTAAAACTCCAACGACTGGGGGCCCAGTGAATGACCTTAAAATTGCACTGCGACCTGCGGGGCCACACCCCCTATTGCCTTTGTCTCGAGGGAATATCCTTTCCTTGTCCCTCTCCTTCCTCGATTTGGAACCGGCCTTCGCCTCTATTTGTTTTGGGGTCTAGAGGCGGTTTTTTGCCAGCCCACTGGTGTTTTGATGCCCGTTCCTCTGTCCCGCACCCCCATCTTGCAATTTGTCCCTGTTGCCTGCCTGCCTCTGCAAGAGGGTCCGGGGGGTTGGGCCGGGGGCTGCGAGCACGTCAAGAAAAGCTTAGGCAGCACTAAAAGCTACCCAAACAAGCAAGGCAGCCGGCTTTTATAGCTGCCTGGGGGCCCCATGTCTGTATACGTTTGCATGCTGCGGGCATACCATGTTTCCTGTATGGCTTGGAACAATTTGACGACATTGCAGTGCTGACTTTTGGGGGACATGCCAGAGGTTCACTTATAAACATAGAAAGTTTGTGGTGTTGGTTTACACAGTAAACATCTTTTTCATATGGTGCTAGAATGTTAATGCTGCTTCCCCAACATTTTAAATTGCTTTTTAACCAAATAAATTTTAAAAAAGGCTCAAGGGTTGCTTCATGTAGTACCCTTACATTTGTTTTAAATCAGTTAAACATCCCCTGCTCATGTAACTGAACTACAAATTTTGGTTACAAAATTTAAATTGCTTGCCCATGTCATTCTGTGTTTTCTAATACATTTTCTTTTCAGACAAACTTTTACTGCAAATTTCCCCCATAATTTTTCAATTGAGTGTTCATCTTTTTATGGAGTGAACTTAAAGCTTTGTATTTTTTACTTAAACAACTTACCCTGCAAATGTTCATTTTTTCATGAAAACTTCTTATTGATAATTCGGTTACCTTTCAACTGTGTTAAGCAAGGTCAGCCTGTTAACATCATTTCCTTGCCATCACACTAGGGGTCTAGCCCTATTTAAAATTTGTAATAGTAACAATTTGCGACATAAAACTTCTATTATACAGTGAAATTGTTTTAGACTATTTGATCAACTGATTGTAGTGTTTAACTTCTGATCCCCCAAATTTAATACTGCAACTCGCACTGACCATAATAAACAAATAAAACCTGGTAATCCAGAAGCTGGGCCTAGTGTGTACCTTGAAAGTTCAGTGGTTTATTACACCACAGTGAACCACCTCACCAATATTTCCATCAAAAAAGTGTATTCTAAGTAAAAGTGTACACTTGGGTATTTGGGGTAACCTTTCATACATAAACGTGTTGAAAGTAGTTTGTTTAGGTACGGGTTCATCTACTACAGCTGCACACTTAGCTTGCATACATGTAAACAAAAACTGTGAGTACCCAGGAGGGACCAAGGAAGTCGACCAAGTGATTTATCTCATTGTCATTGTAATTTTACCTATTTTTTTTTTTTTTGTTTGTTTTTTTAAGTAATACTGTTTACAATCAGGGTTGGGGAAAAGGGGTTGTCTTCAGCATTCATTGGATGTTTTTATTTTATTACTTCAGTGAGTACATTGGGTGGCAGTAGCCTGAACTAACTCAATGAATTTTATCTTTGAATTTGAACCCTTTTTTAATGGAGTATGTCAGAATTCAAATTTTAAAATCTCAAATTACCTATTTTGGGCTCTCTGTCTTTCTCTCTCCTCTCTCCTCTCCCCCTCCTCTCCCCTTTTCCCCCCTCCTCTCCCCTTCTCTCTCTCCTTATCTCTCTCTTTTCATCTTGAAATTTTGTGAAAGGGTGTAAGACCTCGCCTGTACCATCCATTAATCTTTAATGTACCATTTTATTAACACACATACAAGAAGTCCTGAGGGGTTTTTTTTTGGTGGGGTGTGTGTCGTTGAGTGGGGGGGTCGGGGTTGAGTATTTGGAGGTTTTTCATAAATTTTTAGCATTTGGTCTGTGACTTTTTTGGACTTCTACTTTGTAGTGAATATTTCTCTTGCATAAGCATAAGGGAAAGAAAAGCGGGAATTTTGTGTTGTGATCTTACACCAGATATCATCACGGGCAAACTGGCAACGCATAGAGGAACCTATTTCTGCAGGTGAGGAAATGAGAAGCCCCAACCCTTTTAAAAGTAAACAAAAGAAAAAAAGGAAAAGGGCTAGAGCGCGACGTAGTCAACTCACTTGACTCGTACCAATGTGATACAAACGCCCTTGTCCAAACTGAAGAATCTTTCTTAAAAGGAAGAATTTTAAGCTAAATTTTCCCTGACAACACCCCGCTCCCTTAAGGTGCATGGCTAATGGAAGTGAAAACAAGCATCCAAACTAAAGGGAAACCCAAATTTTAGGAAAAAACCACAACTTGGTTTGTGGAACAAATAAAGGCTGATCAATATCTACTTAGAAAACCTTTTGGGAATTAGCTGCTCCGACCTCCACAGACACTCACCACTTTTTAAAAAAGGGGCGTATCATAATCTTTGGATACCCTCCTGCATGGACCCATCCCTCGACTCTAAAAGGCATATCACAAACCTAAAAAAACTTAAAGGAAAATCACAAATTATTGCCAGTTGGGTAGTCGGGGGGGGCCCCTCCCCAATTCTGTGCAGGTTTTCGTTTCCTAAACATCGAAGTGACCTACCCCCTAAACGTAGGGGTTACAAATGCCAGCACATGGCCATGTTCAGTAGACTGTGGGAAAACACATTCTTGGTGGGTAATTGCTGGGAAACATTCCACTAGAGAATGCACAGTAGGGCCCCGACAGCCGAAAATTAAAAATGTATTTAAATTAAAGAATTTGGGTTTTTCAGTTTCCCACAAGGGCTGCAGTCAAACCCAAACAACCTTTGATGTAAACCTATAAAGTCCTTTAATGGAACGAGGATGGGGCCCCCTCACCCACCAGATTTGGACGAACCTCTGCAAAGTGTCAGAACCCCCCCCACTGCAAAGATTCTGGGATACCAGAATGCCCTCACAAGGATATAGGGAAACCCTTTAAAAAATAGGGAGGCCAAGCCCATGAAACTCTTCAGGGCACTTGTTCTATCAGCGGAATATTGCTGCACTCTAACACACCTTTCAAGGCAGGTGAAATTGCCGACCAGAAAATGTACAAGAACTTTCAGGGCCATAACGAGATAAAACAAAACCCCAATTACTGGGGGCGCTTTGGGTTTCTAAAACCCGTATTCCCTGGAACGCAGGAGGGGAGATACATGATTATATACACCCGGAAAATCCTAGAGGGACTATACCGAACTTGCACACGAAAATCACTCACTACGAAAGCAAAAGCTTTGGCAACGATGCCCACCCCCCAAAAAAAAAGCAGGGGGGGACTAGCACGTGAAAGACCATACAATAAGGTCAGGGGCCCGAAATTTCAACTGCCCCCCAGCACACATAAAAGGGGATTCCAAAAGACCCCTGGGAGTCTTCAAACTGGGACTGGACAACACCTAAATCAGTTCCTGATCACCGGGGTGGGCCGACGTTGGTTTTTGTGCAGCCAGCAAACAACCCTGGTTTACAGGCGCTGATCCACCAGGGGCCTGGTCACAGACCGGGGCCCCGGGGGCGTTTACCCCCGAAACTCTCTCCAGGAAACTCCAGGAACACAACCACGTGGGGGAGCTAGCCACCCCCGCTAGCACTATGGAACACGGTCTGCCACTACAGATACCTATGGCTACACCTAATAGGGTATTGTCATTTCCCCCAATACACACAACTACAACAGTCAAACGGGCACCACACAGGGAACCTCCCTGGAAATTGGGGGATGAGTCAGATGCAAGGACCTACCTGCAATGAATGATGAAACAAGAACACTAAAATAACCATGGTACCCCGTTAAGGTGAAATTTTTAAAGAAAGCACTAACCCAGAATGCCATCCTCCGGAAGGGTTGGGTTCGCCTGACCTTCCTCATATTAAACAACTTTCCAGAAAAAAAAATTGAGCATCTTGAACAAACCTAAAGTTTAAAAAAATAATTAATCAGATTGATCTTGACATGGTGATGATTCAAAAAATGCAGCAACCCCGTTCCTTCCCCAATTTGGAAAAGAACCCCTAACTCTTGCCTTCAAGACTTGCCTTTGGGAAATGTTCCAAATTGCCCAAAAATGCTTAAAAAAAAAGGGCCTGAAGATAAAGAAATACAAACATCTATTCTCTTAAGATCGCAACCCTTTGCCAAAGCATAATAGTTTTTTTTTTATCTTATAGCAAGAGATTGTAATAACCACTACAATGGATACATTTCAAATCTTTTCATGAAAATTGCTTCCACAGGAAACGGTTTCCTGACTTACATCAATTAGTGCAAACCAAGAATATTATGTCATCTGTTTTTAGGAATGTAGATTGAAAGATGGAGCACCTCCACCAAACTTGCCTGGATATCAGCTTATAACCAAGGTCAACCAACGTTTTTGTGATGTATGCAGAAAAGCTTGCCACTTCACTCCTTTCCTTGAAGTCGAGTTAACATCAGTATCATGTGTCAAAGTACAGCAGGCGATTTTTTTCCATAAACATTTTTTAAACCATCCCCCCGAACCAGCTTCGACCCGACTTTTCCCCGATCGCATCATAGTGAACCTCCATATTCTTGGAGATTTTAATGCCAAAAAAAGAATATTTGGGTCTATAACAAACACCAAAGGGAACTAAACTAGGGAATTTCAAATGAGCTGATAAAGTTCGAATTGTGGCACTACTAGCCACTCCATATATGGTGGGTACTAGATCTTTTTTTGGATTTAATAATCATATACGATGCAGACTGCATAGTTGATGATCTTCTATCGATCCTTCCCAAGACTAACAACTGTCAACTATCCATCTCCAGCAACAAGGAGCTAAAAAACAGAAGGAGGAAAATATTCTCAAACCAGAACACAGAGACAAATTTATTAACCCCTTGGATCAATGGATAAGAATTACGAGCCCCTTGGCACAACAAAAATTTAATGATATTTAATTTCCACTATTTAATTTCTCACGATCAAGTGGGCAGGGAATAGGAAACAAAAAACCCCCCTATAAAAACAAAAAAACCAATGTAATACATAATATCCAAGCTGCCAATCTAACCATGCAGCTAGGGGGATTGGTAAAGCATACCGGAAAATTTGAACCCCCCAAACCCGCTCAGAAAGTTCCAAGCCCAACAAAGCAAGGAAAAAAAAGAAAACTTAGCAAAAGGGAAGGGAACATTTTTTAGTGGATTAAATAGGTCCCTCCTTTGAGTTTGGCTTGGGAAAAGGGAAAAAAAAAAACCAGGAAAAAAGACTGGGAATGTTTCTCATCCCTTTCCTCTTGAAAAGCAAAGACCTCATAAAGACTGGGCCAAACACCAGGCAGAAAGCCTTTCCTCTCATTTAAAAAAATTTTAAATGTTTAAACGAAATTAATTTATGACCAAAAAATTTATGAGATGATTGCCCTTTTTCCGGTATAATTTGATAATGCATTTAAACCAAGGTTGATCAACTGCCCGGAGAGGATGGGATAACCTTTATACTCAAACCTTTAAGGGACTCCTGATAACCCTTTGTTGGCACTGTATAATCTCAGTTACATTGAGGGCGTTCTTCCTACTTTCCCGGACCAAAATCTCATTGTGCCTACCCAAGCCCCAACACCTGATACATTTTGGGCCCACTCCTTTAAATAGTTTTTTTGAAAGAATGAGCTTAACAACTGTACTACAGAACAGACACCAACTTTCCCCCCACCTCATGGGTTTTGAAAAGGGAAAAGTGTGCAGAACTTTTTTCCCCCCTCACTGCACACACCTCTACTAGTTTTTTAAAACCCCTTTTTTGATCTAAAATCTGCATTTTTATTTGCGAACAAAACCGTTATACTCAAACTGCCAAATGAATAGGGGAGCTTACCGCTGGGTAAAAGGGTACCTTCAAATAGAGTACCTCTGCCTTTACCAAGGGTTAAAAGGGTTTTAAAAATGTCTTTTGGTAAAAACCGCAGGGAGGAGTTCTTGCCCCCTCATTTAATATTTGATTAATGCTCCCAAATGCCTACCTGCCTCACCTAAACATAAGCTATAACATGCGAGATATCAGATCCATACAACAGGGGATAAAAAGATAATACCATTTTTAATGAAGTTTAAGCAATTTGTAATCGCTAGGCCTCTAATATCTTCCTCTAAAACAAATATTAAAACAAGCAAACACATCCCCCACCCTCTATTTGAGGGGGAAATCATTAGCTGTTTAAAACTTACAGATATCTTGGGGAGATTACCCTTTAAAAATCCACATACACAACTAAACAAGAAATGTAAACAGGCAAATGCTCTCAAAGCTGTTGCTGGCAAACCCAACTATGGTGCAAAAGGAGAATCGTGAGAATGATGTCAACCAGTTAGGTCCTTAATTGATTATCTGCCCCATGTTGATATTACTAAGAAAGTTCTCTCCGACCCTTTAAGTTAATGCAAAAAAGCTCCAGGGTTATTTTTGCTGTCCCAGATCTACAAAATTCTTAACATGAGGAAAGGGCTTGGTATTTCTAGTATCAGTGATAGGTTTTTGAAATTAACACTGTACTTCTTATTTGAATGTTAGAAACGAACCAGACACTGTCACAGGAACTTTCCAAGTCCCAAGGTAAAAAACCAGATCTAAATGGGTTGTGGGAAAACGTGGGGGGGGAAATTTCATTTTAATTTTTTTAACCTTCATGAACTTTTATCACTGTAGGCAAAAAGAGCATTTTTCCCCCCCTCCATGGAAGATGGTTCATTTAATATCACATACCTACAATCCCTCCCAAGAACCATCAGAATCCCTTCCTTAAAACTCTTTTTAAGCAACGCTCAAGAAGAAATTTCTCACCTAGCTGGAGTAAAATTATCAAAGTTATATACCTGATGGATCTAAACAAGTCTTCTGGGAGGGCTGCATCTCTCTTTTGCCACCTCCCTATTAAGAACGATAAAAAAATTTTTGAGTTTGGGATAAAAATTAACAAATGGGCGTCTACACTGCAAACTGAAAAGTTTTTTTAACCCCCCTGGCCCAAAACTAACCTATGACACGAGCTTGACTCTATCATCTTATGAATTCTATGTCATCATTGAAGGGCCTTGCTCATATAATGGACTCCAACAACATCCCATTGGGAAGCCCTGTATAGATACCAAAAATTGGGACAAAGGGAAAAAAAGTACAATTTCATGGGTCCCATCACCATTTGGGTTACTCCTTCAGATAAAGTTTATATGTTAGCCAAAAGATATCGAGAAGGAGAAAGTAGAATTAACTTTTGGGTTTAAATGTGTCTAGCATTAGGAATAAATTATGAGAGAAGTAATAAAAAAATGATTGTTTTAGGGAAGCAGTTTGAACCTGATAATCTATAACCCACTATGAAAAAAGAACGTAGAAAGTATTTTATGGACAACTTGCAATGTGAAAAAGCTGACTGATTTGTAGTGGGCCCGGGTTAGGCTGGTTAAAGTACCTTTTTGGCAGTTTGGGGGACACACAGATGATTCAAACTAAATGTAAATTATGTGATCGGGAAATTTGGCACTCTCTTTAACACTATGTGCTTAATTCCACTTACTGAGGGAAAACAGAGACAGACAGTATAAAACCTATGTACATTCAAGAATCTTTTTAATGAAAATAATTTACCAGATATACAAGCAAATTTCCTAAATTTGCTTTTAACAATAAGTGAACATAGATTGTAGATATAAACCATATGTATTCCTTTAACCCTTTGGGGGCCCGTTTTCCCAGGCCTTTTGTGTATCCCTATGCTCTCGCCTAAAACCCTCCACAGGGTGGATAAGGGGGGCACAATAAAAATAGCACTTCGGTGCAAAATCTAAAACTAAATCTCCAATCCAGCCCCCCCCCCACCAATTTAAAAAACACCCCCGCCCCCCCATGGCCCCAGTCGCCTATACCCCCGCACATCCGCGCATGCGCAAAGGGAACTCTTGGTCTAAAACCCCATTTCAACACACCCTGACTCACATCGACACATCAAACACCCACCAGGCCCACACTTCGGAAACAAAAATTTTTCCCCAGTATTCAATCAAACGTAAATAAAATTTAAGGGGAAAATGAACTAATATGACACTATGATATTTAGGATAAAAGCTGACCAAATG